>CM051698.1:22272604-22282604 GCA_028022725.1 Lycodopsis pacificus
GAATTCAAGTTGCAGCATTTCCTCTTACAGTTGAGGATCGTATTCTGAGCTCAAAGCGCTTACATTTATTTTCCACGGAAGCCATTCCCCATGATAAGTCACGAAATATGACTGGCTGCAACAAGTGGTCTGCTTTCCACACTCCTTTTCATTGGATGACCAAGGTGTCAATCATCAGCCCACTCAAGTAACTGGCATTCATATTGGGAGTGTCACTACATTGTACCAGGATGCCTCCGAGCACATGCAACGTACTCACAGCTGCTGCCAATGCTCTGCACTTACAAACGTGTTTTGGACTTTAATATTGTTACATTTTGATGCTATATTTTTTCTGCAGTTACATATTTTTTTTCTGCATTGCCACGCTAACCCACAGGGTAAGCCGTAGGGTTAGCTTGGCAAAGATTTAATAGATTAAACCAAACAAGGTGCGAGCAGCTTTAAAAAGCAACCAGAAGTCAGATAGATTGAATTTTCTCTTTTAATTGATTGCAACACATTTCATAACCACACATTACAAAATGCACATCAAATATTTTATCAGGCTCAGTTTGCAACCTTATTGATAAGAAACAAAAAAAAAAAAAAAAAAACTACCAAAAATATGCTTTTACAAAATAAGACAATTATAATAAAGTAAATGCCACTTTGGATAACCGTAATCAAAAACCCATTTTTTTTTTTCATTCTACATTAAAAAAAAGCTTGACATAAATAAGTTAGTATAATTTCTCAGTGTTTTTACAAAATTATGTACATAGGTACATTGCAAAGTTGAACACAAATACACAGGCATGGTGACTGCATTTCTGAGAAAAGCTGCTCTCTCTCCATCCAGGTGTACGCTGGTCTCTTTGAACATAACCCACACTTTAGGCAAATAAAGGGAAGCTTTTAGATGCTCACGTTTGCATCCTCAGCAGGCCAACAACATTGGTGAAACAAGTACAAACACAAATGAAAATTTAAGTCTAGGTTTTCACAAGAAAATGTGAAGTCAATTTAAGGGGCACAGGCGGCTCCGGCAACCATACTGAAGCAACCACGTATTTGGCATTGTAGGACATTCAACCCTTTTCAGAAAAACTCCTCTGGAGAGCATTGCGGCTGATGAAACAAAAAGATTATAGTCAAGGAGAGGATGACTTTTACAACACAACCTGTGCAGTTTGTACGGTCTTTGTCCTTCAATATCCGAGTACCTCACAACTCCAAATCAAAACACACCCCCACATTGTGGCTGAGGTGTGCAGGAGAACTTGAGAAAAAAACAAAAAAAAAAGAAAGTTGATCATATTCCAGGAACCAACCGATGCTAAAAGCGCCTCAAAAATAAATATTGGGTGATGTAAAAGGAAACCCCGAGCAGAAATATTACTTCTTTTTTTTCCCTGTGTGGATTTCCTGTGGGAAATGGATCTTATAGGAGAACCTGCAATTGGTGACACTGAAGTGACCAGAGGAAGGAAAAAATAAACAGATGAGCTACGTTTGTACCGTCCTTCACTGCTGAGTTAGGAAGGTGACGGAGTGAAGATACACTGGTAAGAAACTAAGAAGCCATGATTTTTGTTTTAAATGTAGCATTCTGGGACTGTGTCAGAGTCTCACTGCCTTTCAGGAAATAAAATTAAAAAGCCAACAGAACAGCATTTTGGAAACATGTATCAAACTACACTGCAATTCTTCAAGTCAAATCAAAATTCACACCTTTTTACATAAAGGATTGGTGTTCAAATCATGTTTTCTTATGTGCTACATATGGAAAGAAATATAATAGAATATGCATATTTATTTACACACAGGTAGTAAAAAAAAAAAAAAAAAGGAGCAAAAAAGGAAATCAAACCTAATTGCACACTGCTACATTGACTGCTTTTAGAGGCAGTAACTTTTTAATTGAGTGCCACAACTTTAGTGTTTCTATTCAGTGCTTCAACAGCGTCCTCCCCCGTCCTCAGGAGAGCTGATATGTTTCTGATGCTGTGTACTTCCTCCTCCAAAGTCGACCAACACTGAGGTTTTCCCACTTGAAAGGGGAAACACATCTCCGGCTCTGTGGGTGAAAATTAAGATGAAAAAAACAAACAAAATAAGTGCGGGCATGGTTGAGACACTGACTGTCATGCATTACTTGCAGAAAACATTTGCAAATGAGTGAGAATAGACAGAACGCTTTGTGCATGGTTTTCAGTTAAACATGAAAAACTACGTCCTCTTGCACTTTGACAAACAGGGGGAGGATCATCTTCAACGCAACAAGACAGTACCCAAAAATATGGTGCGAAAAAAAACTAAACACGCATTGCAACTTCCACTGAGTTACTAAAGTGATGCAAGAATTCATATGACACTTTGCAAAAAAATATAGGTTTAAAAATAGCCGATGGTGTGATTATACAGCAGCACTTGCACCAACTTGAATATTACACTTATCATAATATTTTTTAGATGGTGGCTATCATAAGGCCAAAGATGTGATATTTTTCAGAGAACCATAAACTCGTGTTTCTTCTTCGTCAAAAACGCCATGTTTTGTAGACATGTGAGTGGACTAAAGGAAAATGTTAGTCATCCCCCAAAAACACTTTCTACCAATTAAAAAAAAAACTAAAATATATTCAAAAAAAAAAAGGGGCACGTTTGGGTGTTCCTGCACTTGCAGCCTTTAACAGTTCACATCCTGCCACGGACAATGACAGATGTCATGCCTGTTCTCCCTCCGCTTTGGCCAACAAGCAGCACTAGATTTCAGAAAGCAGCCAGGCTCTCCTGCACACACACTCTGCGCCGGCAGCAGAGACAGACGTGCGTGTTGTAACATTAGTGTGCAAAGTGTGTGTGCACCCCACACACACACACACACACACACACACACACACACACACACACACACACACACACGCCCCTTCCCGTCCCTGCTCTGAGGGCAGTGGCTGCTGACGTGTTACTACTACGCTGTTGTTCAGCACACTTGTTGTTTACAGTTTAGTCGGAAACTCAGGCAGCCAGCGGCTGTAGTAAAAAAAAAAGGTGCAATAGTGAAGCCACTCATGACTCTTCTTGGATCGATCCTATTGCATCGAGACACGTTTGAGTGCAAACATACCACTGTTACTCACACTATCACTACAAAACTCAATGACCTGGACAGACGTGTCAATTAAATGCAAATTAATTATCATTATGTAAACTACACTGCACGTTGGGTTGCATTAAGGACACCGCCTGATAGCATTGGGATAGTAATATAAAGATGTTTCTTGTTTAAATTGCATCTATAGTTGGGAGAGGGGGGGGGGGGTGACTCGAATATACCACTAACTGTAGTTACACCATGCAGAAGCACATTAAAAAAAAACACACTAAAAAAAAGGTTTCATCAAAGCAGAAGGCTGCCCCCTTACCGTGCTCGTCCTCACGTCTGCCTCCTGGGACTGGTCTTTCTGGGTGTGCGTTCTGTAGAGTGGCTCAGGCTCGGACAAGTCACCTCATCTGAGCTGCTGTGTGATCTCTTATTTGGGGCTGAGGGGTCTGCAAAAAAAAGCAAAGACAGCAGTGAGTATTAAAAAATAAAAATAAATACTGGAGAATAAAACGATCAAACAATGTCGGATTGCTCGTGCTGAATGTTAGCACATCCTTTTAGGATGCACATGTTTAAAGGATGGTTAAGTATTTCCAGTGCGTAATGAGCGTTACACAACTGATCTGTGACTGCCATACGCACCGGTCACTGCTACCAGTAACTCACCGTGACACGCTGGTCTTTTCCTCAGTCCGGTGCACTGTTCCGTGCATTCCATCTGTCCGTCGGAGCGGTCGGTGTCCTCGCTCGAAGCCACCACAACACAGCTATGATTCCCGTTTAGATCCACATTGTTATTCCCGGCGGAGCAGACGCCCTTCTCCCTCCGCGGCTGATTGTTGTAGAAACCCGGGACGTCTCTGCAATCCACTAATTCCCACTCGAGCCTGGCGTTGGCCAGCGGCGTGTGATTGGCGAAGTCGAAGCCCCACTTGGCGGAGGCAGCCTCTTCCATCTCCCGCAAATGTCCCTTTAAATCCCTCTTTAACTCTTCGTGATCCACGAAGCCGAAGAGGCTCCTGCAAGCCGACGGTTTCGGGTGATCCGACACCCGGGAGTCCGTCCGCTCCAACGTCGGGCTCCCGTTTGATAGTCGAACATCTGACATTTTCCCCCCAAAAAATAAAAGACAGGATTTTTGCAAACAGCCGGGAGCGTCCAGTTTTCACGAGATAAAAAAAAAAAAACACACACACACCGTTCAAAAACAACGGGTATCTCCTCGACGCTGAGATGGATCCAAAACAAGCGTAAAAAGGATTTATGCCATGCGTAAGTCGGGCTGGAAACGGTAACGGTCGCCGTGTTTTTGAAGCCGAAAGTAGTCTCCGCGGTTCATCTAGTCAAGGTGCACAGGAACCGAAGCCGCTCTGTTAATTTCGTCCCGTAGTGAGAGCAATTGCGGACAAACCTCAGTACCCAATATGGCGATTGAGAGATGTAGCGTTACTTGGGATTGAGAGTGGAGCCTGACTAAAGGGGGGCGGGGGGAGGGGGAAGGGGGGGGTGATTGACACACAGAGCTATTTAAATGAGAAGACGACCGCTCATTGGTCAATGTGCTTAAACCCGCCCACTTCTCTTAAGGTGGACCGGCTAGTTGCGGCAGGCTTGCAACATCCAGCACGTCTGCATATTACACCAAATCAAGAGTTTTTCTTCTAAATTAAGATTGATTTTGCAACAAAAACATTGTAAATTAAAATTGAAACAGTCAGCATGTCCTCAAAACAGCTTCAGCACATCAATAATTTTAGTGCTCGACCCAATCTTTTTGAAAATAATGCATTTTAAATTAGTTTAGTTTACTTTTTAGTTTATTTCAACAGTAAACTGAAAGGAACATTATCTTTGCCAACATGTGAATATTAACTGGTAGGTATGTTTAATGCAATTTAAAAAAAGCTGCATCCTTATGGCAAAATTAAGGCTAAACTTCAGGATAGAGTTTTAGACATTACATGTATTTGTTTTTAATTAAAAAAGACCTAACTACATACATCTACTTAAACCTCAACCGAATATATCTTAAATACATGTACAAATTATAAAATACACATTTGTATAGAGATTTAAAATAAGTCAAATGGCTGCCAAAACAATAAGCATTAACATTTAGAAAAAATAAGTTATGGAGGCAGTTTAATAAAAATCTGTTAAATAGAAATGCTTATAAATATTCCACCCTTAAATAAATTACATTTCTGAATAGACATGGTGTAAAACTTAAATATGTCGGCCCTCTGTTGCAGTAGGTATACCCCCTCAATGTCAAAACTATCAAGCAATGGCCGAGAATTACATCTGTAAATTGGGTAACTGTGTGACCATATGGCAAGGTGTTTCCACCAATTCTCTAGAGCTAGAAGTGTAAGTCAAGGTTCAGCACACAGCAGACCCCGTCCTCATGTCCACCAGCCCCCAGGACAGAGAGAGGTGAGCAGATGCACAAGACATAGAAAGCTACGCACATCTTCACTTTGAGAAGTCTGCAAATGCAAAAATAAAACCACAAAAGAAAAAACTAACAAAGGCCCTGCATGCTGAAAGTTATTAAGTTAGTTACACCACAGTGAGAAGAAGTCGGTACCGTGGTGGAAAACCAATGCCTATATCGCAAAAAAATATTCTGCTAATGATAATATCAAATTTATGGAATCTGACAAATCTACAAGCAAGATTAGTTCATTTCAGAAATCATCCAAAACCTGGTTTGTTTCTTTCCGGTACAATTTACACCTTTCACCACTAAAGACAGGAAAACCTGCCACACCGAGACAGATGTTGGCCTCATGTTCACATTAAATATCACAAAAAAAAAACAGGATTTCCTTAAGATAGAACTATAACCTATTTGCGAGACATGATGCAATTTAATTTTACTGTGAGCAATTATTTACCGATGGGGTCACAGCAGGATATGTGGTGCAGCTGTGGGCGCCTGCAGCATCACCTTCATGACTAGGACAATGCTGCCCTCTAGTGTCCAAGCTCTCTGTAGCAGCACAAAGTCAGCAGGCGACAACATCTGTATATCAAACGCCTTTTAATACCATCGCTTTGGATTCAGTACACATACATATTTATATTTACAACCACAGGCAATCACTGCGCCACAAACCCAGTATGTTCCAAAACACCAGTCCATCCACGTCTCCTCACTGACCCCGGCCGGTCGCCTACCTTTCCAGCCAGCCCGTCATCGGTCGAACTGGTCCCCTGCGAGAGCAGAGGGCCTCAGAGAGTGAGCCACTTGATGATGTAGAAGTTCCTTTTGCCCACTCGGAGCAAGGTGAGTCCGTTGGACAGGATGTGGAGTTTGGGGATCAGCAGCTGCTCTGGTTTGTCCGTCCGCTGGTGGTTGACCCACACGGCTCCCTCTGAAACCATCCGATAGCTGCACACAAACATGTCGACGGTCTGTTAGTACAGCGTCTCCTCTACACAACCCGTCTGATATGGTCACGACATTACCTTGCATTGCAAGACACATCGTGAACATGCACATTTATCCGATTGTCACCCATCTTTATATATACATTATACTGTGATCACACTAGACACAGGGTTCCTACACATTTTCCAACTTTAAATTCCATACTTTTACAGACTCAAATATCCAGACCTCTCTCTAGATTTTTCAAACCGTACTTGACTTTGTGACACCGGGTGCAGCGGTCGCTGTGATGAGTCTACGGTGCAGCATATGGCTTATTGCCGTCTCCTCGTTTGTTGGAGATGTGGAACGATTATGCACACAGTTTGAATCGAGCTTTTGTATTCTCATTTAGGATCCTGAGCCAAACAGGCTTTATATTTGGGATCGTCAAGTCAGCCCTCAGGCGATTCAGTCCACGCGGCTACGCAGAGCGTTGGGACGACGTTCTACAGCCAAACATCTCGCAGAGGTGTTTTGCAGGTTTTTGTAATCGAAAGACCCGTTTCTAAATCGTGTGTTTGCCAGAGGTGTGCTCTTGGACATGAGCCATTCAGCATGAAAAAGATTAAAGAATTACTAGACCAAGAAGAATTAGAAGACCAAAACGACAGAGTCCACGGCTAAGAAGAGACAGGCCTGATGTCAACGACATCACGCTCGCTCTGGCTCACGTTCTCTCTCACAGTATGCACATGCAATGATGCGCCGCTCTGCTCGGTTTTATGTAATTGGAAATTGAATAAAAAGGTTGGACCGTTGGTCGGACAAACCAAGCAATTTGAAAACACCATTACAGGCTGTTGGAACTTTGCGGGGGACATTTTAAAATTATTTTCTGATATTTTAGAGAAGAAACGGTTAATATCAAAACTAATGACGGATGAATAAATAATCGACACGAATATACGCTTACAAGTAACATGAAACAGACAAGGATTTGTTCGTAAGAGTCTGTTCACCTGAACATTTAACGTTCATATTTAAGCACACGGTGGTGATGTAGTTTCATTTCTTATCAACTACTGTCAGGTAAAGAAGAATCCAGTCAGAGGCGCGAAACAGCTTTGGCTGAATTCAGCAACTATAGCACAGAGTTTCAACGAAGTTGACTGCGGCGCATTTTCTACCGCAGATGTTACTCTTTTGGACCGAAGCTTGAAGCTAGAGCACCTACCCTCTGGGGCCCTCTGGGACGGCGTTGACCCTGCGACAGGCGTCGATCACAGTGGTGCCCGGCTCCATCAGCAGCTCGTGGAACGGTGCCTCCCTGAAGAGCTCCTGAAGCTCATCGTCACTCATTTCCTCCAAGGCCTGCACGCTGCTGTGGTACAGTGCGTTGGTACATCTGCAGCAAAAACACACAGTATGACTTTCCCTTGTCTGAATAGGTCGATTATCACTTCTGCACGGAGGTCGGAGGTCAGGGCCGGCTACAGGACAAGGACCCTGGTGGAGTTCCTTTCTCAGATAACCCAAATAAAACATAGCATTTAGAACACTTTAACCGTATTGAATAAACTATCATTAAATACCTCACACAGTGCAAACGCATGCAGCATGTTCTGACCTCTTTGCGCTCTCGAGGCCGTCCTTTCCGTGCACCAGTTTCGTCACCTCTGCTGCCAGCCGCTTGTGTGCGAGGCGTTTACCGGGGTCCTCCCTCTGCTGCTCCATCAGCCTCTCCACCTCCGCCAGAGGCAGGAAGGTGAACAGATTCAGGTACCTACAGAAAAAAAAAAACACGCAATACACCTCAGCCACCCGTTACAGTGCACAGAATACCTACACTTACAGTATGTACCGTAAGACGCGTTCAGGTCTTGCACTGGTCATCACATCTTTCATCAACAGGCCTCGTCTTCACCCACCTTTCCACACTGACGTCAGGCTGCCTGAGAAAGAACTGGTAGAGCTCGAAGGGAGACGTCTTGTCTCGGTTGAGCCACACTGCGTTGCCTGCCGTCTTCCCCAGCTTGTCCCCGGCAGAGCTGGTCACCAACGGCACGGTCAGGCCGTACACCTGTTCACCGCCCACCCTGCAGAGGAATTGGGATTTATTAACAAAGTGCTGCATGCCTGGTGTAGGTATTTAAAAAAACCGAGTGGTACTGGTCTACATTGGTGAATAATTCAATGTTCAGCGGAATCAAATAGGGATGATATGATTATATTACATTGATTTACAAAACAATGTTTGATTTCAAGCAAATTCTAACTAAAACCTACATGTATGCGTACCTGCTTAATAGCAAAACGCAGTCCTAAACGTTATTAATAGAGGATTTTGGATACATGTTCCATTTGTATATAGACGTTCTCATTAATAGACTGGTAGATACATAAACATTTTCACTTTTGGTTCAAGGGGGAATAAGTCCTAAACTGTATGCTGATTAAAAGAAGATGCCATCCAGTTCAAACACTACAGAAAGCTATATATATATATATATATATATATATATATATATATATATATATATATATATATATATATATATATATATATGGGGTGGGAGTCAGGGCTTTCTCAAGACTTAGGTGACATTCTCCACTTCTTAGCTGTTTTTGTGAAGAACAGCTGCTTTGGTACTTTATAAGAATGCAGAATTGAAGAGTGACTCCTTACAAGTCACACAAGACTTTAAGTTAAATGTGTTGGTGTGCACACTATTACCAAGGATCAATGATATGTTATATTCACATCATTTTCAACGAGGTTTGACCATACTAAACAGAGATCCTGCCGCTGATACTCCCGTTGCACTCTTGTTTAAGTAGGATGGACATTTACTTGTGAATGTACTCATGGCCAGACATCAAATTGCCCAGCTGGTCGGTGCCCCCGAGCTGAATCTTGCAGCCGTATATTTGGTTCAGGTGGTGGAAGTCGTACGCTTGGAACACCTGGTAGGTGAACTCTGTCAGGCTCATACCGTCTGCGCTCTTCAGCCGGGACTGCACGCTGTGGCGGCTGAGCATGGTGCCCATCCTGAAGTGCCTTCCGGCCTCCGACAGGAAGTCCACCACGTCCCAGTTCTTGTACCAGCTCAGGTTGTTCAGCACGCTCACCGTGCCCAGCTTTCTGGAAGTGTCCTGAAAGTGCAGCTCGTGGTTGGTGAAGATCCGCTGGATGCTCTCGCGGATGCCGCGGGTGTTCGCCTCCACAGCGTCCGCGGGTATCCGCTCTCGCTCGCTCGTTTTCCCGCTCGGGTCTCCGATCTGCGCCGTGGCCCCTCCGAGCACGGCGAGGACATGGTGCCCGGCGCTACGGAAGTGCAGCAGGCCGATGATGGCGAGCAAGTTGCCCACGTGCAGGCTGTCGGCGGTGGGGTCAAAGCCGCAGTACACGGTCTGAGCACCGGACTGGAGCAACCGAGGGAGCTGGTCCTGAGCTGCGTCTTCAGGGAAAGAGTCCTTCAGGATACCGCGTTTATTTAGAGACAAGAGCAGTCCGTTGTGTGCCGGCGAAG
>CM051698.1:24345104-24445510 GCA_028022725.1 Lycodopsis pacificus
GTCCAAAGCCCGAGGAGCTGCAGTAAGAATGAATATTTCATACTCTTACACAACCCTGTGAAGTCAGCGTGCAACTGCTGTTACCCGGCTACATGACACCAGCAGGAATGCAGCAGCACTTTTATTGCCTCTATAGCGGAGCACTTAACAGTGTCCCCATGCCACAGCTTTTATCGCATCCCCAAAAATGTGCGTTCGGGCTGTGACTTCAATTAGCCAAGTACCCTGGACTCAGTGTGCGGAGCATGAAGGCCAGCTGGTCTGTAGAGCAAGCGGAAAGCCATTATCCCCTGAGATTTTACTTATTAACTACACTTTTGATGAGGTTGAGAGGGATTTTAGAGCCTCAAGACAATTTATTAAAATTTAAACACTGAAAAAAAGCGCAGTACGATTAAAGTTTTGGTTTTCTCAACGATAACATGGTACAATAACCTGTAAGCAAGCACACGCAAGAGCTATTTATGAACAACAGTATTTTCTTAATTTATTTAAAAAAGAAATGCTCAAGAGCCTGCAGGATAAAAGTAGTCCACATGTTAAATAAGTAATGATTCTGTTATGACTAAAGATTGTTTTAGCACTACAACAGTTGAAAATGAAGCTCTGCTTTCCAACCTCTCTGGCTTGTGATTATTCAAAGTAGAGTAATGTTTTTAATAACCCTTTGTCATCAGTTGTATGTGTCAATGCACTCAAACAATGACTGTGAAGTAAATGTCTTCCCTTCTCAGGCTTCATTTGAATGATGTTCGGAGGCCTGTAGATGTAAAACTATCCAATATTTCAGAAAACAAGACTAGAAGTGCACAGCTGTGCTAATGCCTCTCTACGTCTGCATGCAGCTGTCTGCTTTGAGCTGAATGCCAACATGCTGAGGGTTAGCAGGTAGAATGCGTGGACCGTGGACAGTGGACGTAGTCATCGTGACCCATGGGTTTTTGGAGTTGGGTTTGAAGCCTCAAGTTCGGCATTTGGCCTTCGCCATCTTGGTTTCTTGCAACCAGAAGTACAACCGAACGCGATTAAGACATTTCTAGGCGACATAAAAGGTTACAATTAACTTTCATGAACTGGAAACACACGTTGAAGGGTTAAAGTTGTAAGATGAAAACACGGGCAAAACCCAGGCCGGACAACGCCGTTTTAGCGACCTGTCAATCACAAGGTGACCCCGCCCTAAAGCATACCCTGCTTTATGGTGTGTTTGACTCTAAACGGACCATAACTTAGTAAATGAACATCATGCTGTATTGAAGAAGACTTGAAACTAGAGATTGAGACATAAACTCATGTTTACAATCTTTACTGAGGTAATAAAGAGAGAAGTAGAGTCATTTTCTCACAGACTTCTATACAAAAAATATATTTTCTGTAAATTTTCTGTAAATTTCTGTGAAAGTGTTTGTACTTTGCATTGTTGTTGATTGTTGTTATATGTTGCGCACCTCCCATCATGTCAAATTCCTTGTATGTTCAACATACAATGGCAATAAACGGTTTCTGATTCTGATTCTGATTCTGACAACCAGAGGAGTCGCCCCCTGATGGCCATTAGAAAGAATGCAGGTTTAAGACACTTATCAGACCTGGAGGTTGCCGCCTGGTACAATGTTCACGACCGATCAACATTCCCAACCCAGGAGCCTCACCTATCTCTCCGTTCTGATAAGCACATTCATATCTCACAAGTTCAAAGCATGCACACTCTTAACTCGGATTCACTAATTAGCTTCAGAGAAGACACGGGCACATGGTCTTTCATGTAATTCCCATTTAAGACAATAGAAACCCATCAGAGACGGCCTAAATTAGCACATGCTCTCAGTGGCCTTGTTGTACCGTCTTCCTGTTCAGAGCGGTGAGCAAGCAGTCACTCTGGAGGAAGGGCAGGAGATCGTGGGAACCCGGCGTGTCACCATGGGTCTCGGACAGCTCCAGAAAGAAAGCTCCTTCCAGAGAACAACATGACGAACTCTGCAAGCAGCAAAGGGGCGGAGGGACCGGACCAGAGAGGAAACTGCAGAACAATGAAGAAATGGACGTGACACCACTCACTCGGCTGTTGGTCTGGGTGGGAACCCAGAAGTCTGTTGTACTGGAGTCTCAAACTCATTGAGAAAAACACGAGGCCCAGTTCCCACGGTGACCTTTCCCACGCTGCTGCTCATATTGTATATTTATGCTTCTCTTGTCAAACTGTTTCCCCTCTGATTTGTACACTGCATGTTTATGTTTCCTTATCTTGGTGGACGTGCTCCGGCTCTTGTTATGTTGAACTTGATCCCGGCTTTTTTTCGGGCCTTTCAACTGCAGAGGCTTCTGTTTTTCTTGTTGGTCGTTGAGTTTCTGCTGGCCCTTGCGGTCAAAGACGCTTTCATGTCCTTCCAAACTAACTCGTTTGACCTGCTTACTGGTATTGAAATTTGTTTCTTATTCCTGGTTTTTCCATTATTTCAAACATTACACGTTTTGGAAGTCATTGTCTACAAAACCCCAGGACAAAACCAACAATGAATTGATCCAATTATTGCCAACTCATGACATCCACGCAACTCTCAACACACTCTGAGATAGATTTGTTTTCAGGCAATGATAAAAAAAAAAATTGCAAAAGCACTGAAAAAGCCCAGAAGCACAGGGAGCTCCATCAGGAATATGAAGACTCTGGAGCTTGAAATCCTGCCAAGCACAGTACTGAGCAGGAGAGAACATCAGACTTCCTCTGCAGAGGTTGGAAGCTGCCAGAAGGACATTGATCTCTGCAGCTCTCCACCACTCAGGCCTTTGCTTTAGAGAGAGTGAGAGAGAGAGAGGCTGAAAGAAACGAGAGCTCACGTGATGAAGATTCAAATTTCAGCACCACAATGACGCAAAACACGAAGAAAAACACCACTGGAGTCTCTCTGTGTGCTGGAGAACCTCAGCTAATGTTCGGACTTGAACCCTGTGACCTAAAATTTGTAGCAACATGGCAGTTCATACAATAGATGCTTCAAATTCAGAAATGGGATGAAATATCCAAAGCTACAAGCCTGCCGATTTCTACATTTCCTTATTTTAACTTTTATATATCTGCCAACATTAAAAGAGAGATTGAAGAAGGACATTTAATATATTTTAAAGCAGAATTGATCCTCTTTGGCCACTTGTGGGCAGAACTTAACTAACTGGAAGTCATTCACACTTTTGACATATTATGGCCTAATAAAGTTGCAACTATTGGGCTCGTTACACATCCAGCAGATATGAAGCAGCATTAGCATTAATGTGGAGCTGTGTTTGTGGCCATGAAGTCCGATCATCGCTCTAATTTTAGCTCCGCTTCGGTCTCCACCGACTCCTGAGGAGCATATAACTGCATATGTCCAAAACAACGTTGTGTGGCTGCAGAGGCAGCTTCGCAAAGTACGATATAGTGCCTCAAGTGATGTCACACCCAAACCTCAGAGACCTCCAGAGCGAAGACTCCCTGTGGGTTTGTAGATGTTTGAACTTCTGTTGATACAAAATACATTTGTGCAGCTTTAAGTCAACAGAAAGACAGAAGAAGTGGTCTGACTACTTTGTGAAGGCCTATTCTGCTGCAGATGCACCTGCTTCTGTGTCCGCTGCAGACTTGCAGAGTGCGGAACACAACAACGTGTTTCACTGGCCCCTGACAGGAGGGCAGGATGTGGACCTTCGGCCCTCCAGCGTGACAGAAAACCTCCACGCTCCGTGTTGTGATCCTCTCCTCTGTTCTTTTAATCTCGTTGACAAAGCCTCTTGCAGGGAGCTATGCCAGATATGTCCGGCTCTTCCAGCAAAGCCAGTACGTGAAGAATAACAGTGTTTCACCGGACAATCCCCAATCGCCACAAACAAGGCCAAACCGAACAACAGAGGGTTTAACCAAGACCACGTTGTGCCTACTCCGGGGAATTCTTGCCATATTTCCCTTCTGGTGAGTCACTCCGGAGTGAATCCGGGCAAAACAATGACTGCCGGACGCAAACAGGCTTCTGTATCTCATCAAAAGGTAGTTTCCCTTGGCTGGATAGTTCCCTCAATTCATTATTTAAAAAAAAAAAAGCATGCATGACATATAACAATAAAGACAAATTGAACGTTGTAAAACCCTTGAGGCTCAAAATCCAGTTTCCATCAAAGCTCATAAAAAGTGGATTGTATAATTCCATACATACGGTGGGACAATCTTTCCAAATGATACTCTGATCACTCAGTAACGTTTACAGACTCCTCTGTAATTATGCAACTTCACACAAACCCACGTCTGGACATGAAGACGGACTTCCCCAGTGGTGAAGTCTTTAGTCAGGGTGTGTACCTGCAGTATTACAGGATCATAATAGGTCAAAAATATCACTTCCTGTCTCAATCAGATGTGTACATTTGTGTTTTTGATGGCTGAGGTTCATTTTAATCTTTAACTTGTGTAAATATAGATGAAGACATATGCACCCACAAAGCTGCATACAAATATATCCTACTTTCCATAAACCTAAATATTGTATGGTAATTCTCATTTAATTCACCTTCAATCTAATCCAGAATCAGTCCAAATAGATGTATGTTCCTATAGCACCGTTTGATCCCCATGTTTCATTCTGGATGAGAGGAGACCTTGCCTCGTCTTTAAGCCACTGAACAAAATGTGTCTCCCGACCGTCAGGCCTACAGTTGTCTGGGTCAATTCTGAGGCTCGACAGTCTGCAACAATGACAAACAATACATACAAATACATTCATGAACTTCTCCTCCAGTTATTACCCAAAACAGTTGCTATAAAATGCCTCCAGATCCTTTAGATTTCTAACAACCGGCATCGCCTCTGATCTTGAGTAGAATCACTTGAAATGATGGGATTGGGACTCGGATTCAAAGCAGAATCCTCTATTTGTGTCTACATCTCCAGAAAAAGACCGGACAGAAACAAACAAACAGATCAGTGATTAACGCAGTTTAAGTTTGAGATGAGAAAGCGGAAACACATTTCAGACTACAGTCTGTCTGAGGTCAGTTATGTTTAGGAATACCGTCCCCTCACCCGGCACTGTTCCCACGACCTCGTCATGTTTCCACACACTGCCTCTAAAAATGGCAACAAATTACATGATATTACAATTCTATCAGTTGTTATCAGGGGCAGCCGAAGAATGTGGCTTTAACATATTGTAAACATCATGGTTTTTATGATGTAAGAGCCCAACATGTATAGTCGTCTAACGTTTGTTTATATAATGTATTCCCATGTGGCTAGTATACTCTACCATGAAATGCTTACACACAATAATAAACTGTGTTTATGCACTTCTCTCTGTCAGCCTCTAATATGTTGCTAACCAGGTCACTTTAATACTTAATCTACAGCCAGTTATAACTCAAAAACAAGCAGGACATACAGGCAGTGTTTTGTTTAAACAGGCTTGAAGCTCCAGATGGGAGCGGTTTTGCCTCGTGAGCATCAGGAAGGTGCGTCTAATGTCTCCTTTTCTTTTCTTTTCTGTAATTGACAACGTTAACCACATTGTCCCGGTGCAGTAAGACACAGCCTCCGTGGTAGAAGAGAAAGAAGCAAACCCTGGAGATTCTTCTGTGAGAGAATGAGTGGAACAAACCAAGTGGAGAGCCAGAGGAGCGGCTTTATGTTCAGACCGACACTTCAATGTAATCTGTAAAAGGCTGTGACCCTTAAGTCCAGAGGAGTCACTCAGTGAGCGTCCTTGCAAAATAAAGACGAAATAAATGAATTCAAATTACAGTAAATTACACAAGAAATAAGTAGCAACAGTTGTGGAAAGTAACTACGTACATTTACTCAAGTGCTGTACAATTTTAAGGTTCTTGTACTTTACCCGAGTACTTTTTTACCTCACTACAATTATCTGGCAGCTGAGGTTAACGATCACTTTACAGATTCAGATGTAAAAAACAAAACTTTCGATCAATTTATGAAATATACAGAGCTATCGATCAAACTACCCAGTACATAAATTAGTTCAGAACATAAAGTAGTAGTTTAACAGTAAAGTAGCTAAATTGTCCTTCACCATATCTATATCAATCCATCCATCCCTCTCAAGAGTGTTCATGTTGCCCTCTAGTGGTCAGAGTGAGGATCTGCAACACACTAAATTCATAAAGAAAACGTCAATGAAGACGGGACACTACCACTTCCGGTTCCGGTAAGTACTTTCAAAATACGTGACCAAAGTAACGGAAATTATCACGTTAATAATGTTAAATGCCGTTAATTTACTTATTTGCACATACAAGTGAGCACGACTAGCATGCATGTATAGAGAAAAACAAAACATAATGAAATTACTGAGACATAAGATGGAAACAGTTTGTTTATTTCATGGTCAAGATACAGTATATATATACACAGAGTATTTCTACAGAGGTATATACGAGTACAACCGAGTAGTACTACAATGTAGAAACAAATAGTCGTATTGGTAAAAGTCCTGCATTCTAAATGTTACTTGAGTAATTGCACAAAAATGTGTATCAAAAAGTACCAAAGTACCAAAGGTAAAACTACTCGTGATGCAGAATGTGCCAATCCTCTATCACTATACATTATTTAACTACAATAATGTTTGTGTCACTTACAGGTTTGTGTATTCTGCCAGGTCATGTAATCCACATTAATACATTAAAGTATATTTGGCACTGAATTGTAGCCATGAAACGGAGAAATAAATCTAAATTGTACTCTAATACATTACTGTATTTGGTAAAAGCACTTAGTTACTTTCCACATCTGGTCATAGTAGCCAAGAATGGTCTTTTATATCTACACGGCTTCTTACTTTTTGAAGAAATCTGTACAAAAATAAAGACTAATGTAATTATAAAATAGGAACACATCTGCGCAAACAGCACCCCCTAGCGGCCACAATAAGGATTATAAAGTGTGTGTATGGATGAGGAGCTGATTAGTCATTTGAGGGTTCTCACGGTGCATCACACTAAACACCTACAGAACTGGAATAAATCACTATATCTGCAACGCTGGACTGAGAGAAGCGTCGCTTTGATACTTGACTAACACATGAAGCTCTACTTCTCAGATTTAAACCTTTCCCCTCACGTACAAAGAATATGAAAATGTAATAAATGCTATTCCTAGAGTAATCCTTCAGCCAACACAATGACAGTCTAGAGGCCAGCATTACAGAACCCTAACCTTATTTTTAAAAACAGAATATATATTAAAAATCACTAATAAATAATATTTGGTCTGCAAAACAAAAACCAATTCCTCTGGGAAATTGTTTTTTCTAGTATAGATTGGGAAACATGGCTTCCTCCATAGAAATTAGTTATCCCCAACAAATGTATAAGAAATAGATTTAAAAAATTGTGGCGAATACTTATCCCACCAACAAATTCATCTCAAGATTTGTTGTCTTTGCTTTACTATGTTAGTTACTCAATGTCCTGTGATGCCTAAATGTTTTGTCTTCATGTCACATGTAAGTGTTGACTTCTGCAATAAAGAGTAAAACATGTTTTTGTCTTAATATGTCGAACACAAGTGCACAAGCAATATCAAGTAACGCCAAAACGTGTATTTCCGTAGTGCTCGTGATACCTAGTAGGTGTAATGAATGTCACTCTGCATTTTAACAAAAAATTGAAACCTTTATTTCAGATCTCTTTCTTTTTTTTACAAAACCAACAACGAACAGTTAAGTGCACCTTGGAATGCTCGTTGTAAATGGACCCATTGTGTCGTCATGATTGCTCGTCTGGTGCTTTAATAAGATGGCAGCCACTGACACCGAGTGACCCACGAGCCCTTTCTCCGGGATCACAGGGCTGTTAGTGATAAAACAAGGTGGCCTGCATGATTCTCCCCCCCCCCCCTTCCCCCCAGTCCTGGTCTCCCCCAGCAGCACTTCACTACTCCTTGGCCACCGCGAATGGCTTGTCCACATCAATCTTGCCGCAATCGTGGATGACGACGTCTTGAAGAGGCTTATCGCGTCCATCTGTCTTTGTTTGTTCAATCTTTCTCACGACATCCTGGAAGATAAAAAAAGAATATTCTATTAAAAGTCCTGCATTTACTCTGCAGAATGGTTCCTTTTAGTGTTTTATATACACTATATGTATTATATACATTATAGTGTTGGATTATTAATAGTATTGCTGCATTAATATACAGGCCTCATTGTATTGATGGAGCTGGTCGAAGTGGAGCTAATTTGAACCATTTTACTGTTGGGTAGTTTAATCTGTAACAAAAAGCAGTCTGAATATGAGACGCATTTACAGAAGTGGCAGAGTAGCAAAATGTTAATTAAAGCTAACCAGTCTGCATCTCTAAATGACTTTATTAGAGAGCACACAGCAGGAAACTAGTGTTTAGTCTGAAAGTCAACCTGCTTAAGCATTTCAACACAAACGCTGTAGGAACGTCTCAATCGGTAAAGACACTCACCATCCCCTCCAGAATTTTCCCAAAGACGACGTGTTTGCCGTCCAGCCACGGAGTCTGAATGGTGGTGATGAAGAACTGGGAGCCGTTGGTGTCTTTGCCGGCATTCGCCATGCTGAGCCAGCCAGGGGAGTAGTGCTTCAGCCTGAAGTTCTCATCGGCGAAGCGGTCTCCGTAGATGCTCTTGCCTTGATTTAAAAGAAATCCATTTTATTCAAGTCTGTGCACGACAATTAGTTGATGTTTTGGTTTCCACAAACTATTCTCTCCCTGTAGCGACCTTTGCATCTCACTTGGATGACTTCGGTTGCAGCCAAATGTTTATCTTTCACTTTATCCGATGACCTTTTTCTTATTCGAGTCATCCTGGATGAGAGCATCTGCCAAATGTCACATGTACTCAAGTGACTATTGTGAAATACCTCTTGGCACAAAGTTAACGGTCGGTGCTTATCAAACACAGGAGGGCGTCTCTATCCTCGTGTCATGACGTTTCTAAACAATAGGATAAATCTTCAACTCATTAAAGCATGAACACTCAGGAGATCGTAGCAAATCTGTTCCCCAAATGATATGGAAATGAGGAAAAATATGTCATTCTCCTGACTGTTTGCACAGTTTAACTACTTTGTGTAAAAACTAAAAGAGACCAAAGTGTGAAATAACCAAGTCAATAAAGGTTCACAGCGTCATGAACATGAAAGCCATGCTGCAGGTGTTGGCGGTGGCCGTCTTACCTCCGGTGCCGTCTCCTCTGGTGAAGTCTCCACCCTGAATCATGAAGTCCTTGATGACTCGGTGGAATTTGCTGCCCTTGTAACCGAATCCTTTCTGTTTTCGTTAGAATAAACAAAACACTTCAGAAAGGGAAATCAGCTGCCAGTATTTGAGATGAAAGAGTCAAATCATTTATTTAAAGTGTCTTAAAACAAAAGTTAAAAGTACACAATACCAAATGAACTCTCTTTTCTATGCTCTGTTACGGTGTAAAAACAAAAAGGACTCTTGTTGCTACAATAATTGTATTCTTGAGTCATGAATCTTGGCCAGTCAAGTCACTGCAGACTGTCCCACTCAGAGCACAAATTATGAACCGCGACGTTCTCACCTCTCCCGTCGCCAGAGCGATAAAGTTGTCGGCTGTCTTGGGAACGGTTTTCCCAAACACCCCAATGACAATTCTCCCAACTTCTTCATCTCCAACTTTCATGTCAAAGAATACCTGAGGAAGAGGATGATGGAAAAACCTTTATATTTACAGTTATTCAAAATCTAAAGGGATGGGTTAAAATAACAATTATTATTGGTCTTATAGGCAGATAAACTGTTTTGTATAATTTCAGTACAATTAACACTTGAAATGATTGTAGTTCAAGATGTAAACAATACTTTGATGGGTGCCTTCTTTTACTAATTGCTCACATCATAGTCTTAATGTTTATGTTAATCACGCCATACAATTTCATTTTTAAACCACTGCAATTAAATCTTCCTTTGTTTAAGAGATGCAGCCAGTCATATTTAAAGAAATATTCAGTCTGTAATTTAATCTGATTATAAGTCTTATTTTTTCTTGGGTGCTCTATTTTCCAAAATTATAGGCACAATTTAGCTTCAAATCCAAGTTGCAGACCTTCAATGTACACAGTCTCTACCTAACTAACTCACCTATACACCGTTTTGTGGCGCAAGGCCGGTTTTTAATAGACATGCATATAGAAAGAGATATTTGGTTTTTCCAAGTGATGAATGAGTAAATGTGAGTTTTGCACTGAGGATTATTTGAGGAACAACGAGCCCGTGGGGTCAGGCGTTGATAAGTGTAGACGTGGACAAACCTGGCTGATGCCCCCAGACATAACCAGGCCAGACATGATAATAACACCTCACTGAGCTGCAGCCGAAAGAGCTAGCCAGAGACGGAATCATCCGTAGCTCAAACCTGACACTATGAGCGAAGCTTATATGCAAGGCCATAAAAACGTTAAGTTACCGACAGGCTACGGCGACCTCACGTTAGCTAGCTCGAGCTACTGTTAGCTAGCACAAACTAACGTCAGGTAGCTTGAACTAGCGTTAGCTAGCTCGGCTGAGATTAGCCAGGAACAAAGGAATGCCCATGTCACAGCTGTATGCTAACCAGGTTTCATGCACCAACTTGTCCTGAAGTATTGCACTAACGTAAGCTATACTACCCCTCGTTAGCCCCCGAGCTGAATACCATGAATCCCGGTTTGTAGCATATAAAATGAACGTTCACAGGCCAATCTTTGTGTGACGTGGCTCATCAGTCTGACGCTAGCAGTCAGCATTAGATGGAAGGGAGATATTTGATTTTTCTGCACGATCCGCTAGCTAGCAAGCTAATGGTCAAGTTAACACACAACATACCTTTGCAGTCACTTTGGGGCCTTTCTTCTTCTCGTCAGCGGATGATCCATTTGGGAAGGCGAGAAAAATCAGGGATCCCACAATGATCGTAATGGCCACAAGGAACTTCATCCTTCTCTCGCAGAGTCTAACCATCAACAAGAAAAAATAACAGCCGGGGATCGGCCTATTGGTCCTACTAGCTTTATATATATACGAGCCGGGTGAGGAGCGTGGTATCCGGGGAGGAGACTGCCGCGGTGGCCGCTCGAGGCTGCGCTGCTACCGCGGCCTCCTCAAACACGGCGCACAGACGCACGGGCTTCTGATTGGTTCACGTACCGGAACGGTCTTAGCCAATCAGGTACAGCCGCGTTACACCGATCCAGCATTCCTCAGCAATGTAAACGTAAAGGACGTAAAACACTCATGACTAGGTACACTTTTGAGATGTTTGTACTTTACTTAAGTCTTTTCTTTTCATGCCACTCCCTACTTCTACACCACTACATCTCAGAAGGAAATGTTTGCACAGAAACCATATGAGGAGTTTGTGTACTTTTACTTTGTACTTCAAAAGTCAGTTGGAAACTTTCCTGATTATACTTTTTACTTAAGAACTTGTTTTTGTGGTAACAGTGTGGTATTAGTGCTTTTTCTTAAAGGATCTGAATACTTCCTCCACCACAAATGTACAATAAAAGGTGAGGTTGTTTAGCAGCAGTTCATTGTTCATTAAAAGTTGTTTAATGAAACCCAGAACCGGACTCTGATCTGTTTATTAACTACAATGTATTTACAATTGTAAATGACTATGTAGCATGAAACCTGCTTTGACAGATGCATTTGGGGACATACAGTATACTGAAGTCATAGAACCAGCAGATGTACGCGCAATGTATCTGTGTAGCTTACACTGAATCAATTAAATGTAATTTAACAAGGAAGCGGTATTTACAATGATTAGACTTAATAATAGATGACAAATGAGTGTGAAATAAAGCAATTCGAAAAGTACTTTACTGAAAACTAAACTATTTTTCCAGCCTTCTTCCCAAATACTCATTAGACCAGGCATTGTTCTGTATACAAGTAGAAAAAAAGACTGTTTTTATCATCTTTAGCCTACACAAATACTATCATTTTAACAGCCAGATGAATATTGGTAGCTACCTAATAGTTAAAGTACAAATGTTTTCTCGATATTACGTCACATTTTGCATTTCTGATCCACTCATCGGTTTTTGATGGATTCTTTGAACATCTTTTAAAACTCTATTTATAACCGCGACAGCTTCACTGGTGTTTTCACCTGGAGTCTGTGTGTCTGTGTGTGTCATCATGGCAACATGTGGTCCTGGAGAACGCTACTGTAGCAGGAACGACTAAAGTGGTTGAAAAAGTGCTTTGCCAAGTGTTTATATTTAATCACCGCTGTAGTGTCGCAACTGTACAAGATGCAGTCACGATGCTTTACAGGAGTGTAGTCGAGTTCAAAATGAAGGTCCAGTTGGAGGCTGGGCGTGGCCATTGCCCCCACTTCAACATCGCAGCTGGTGTGATCCTATTGCAAGTTGGCATATATTGATATATTGGCAAATATGCAGAATAATCTGCAGCGCCACAATACAAAGCTTCTACTCTCCGTACATATTTTAATGACAAACTACAAGTAAATGAAATGGGTCGACGGCTACAACTGTTAAAAAACATGAGACACAAACTATCAGATGAATAGATTGTACTTGCTAAAGATAAAGGGGGGCTTCGGAGGTTACATTCACCTTTGCAGGCACACCTGCCACTTTGTACTAGTGCAAAGAATTTATTCTGCTCAACAAAAGGACAGACATCGTTTTGTTGCATTAAGACTCCATTATTGCAGGCCTTCAGTGGCCGTGTGAGGTATACAAACACATTGTTCCGACAGCTACGTACTGTATATAGCGTTCCTAAGTCAGCTCAGAAAACAACAAACAAACGCATAATGTACCCATACACAAGAGCTAGGAAGCTTTCCCTGGAGTTTCCAGCCAATCAGTTTACATAGTCACATTTTATAAGTGAGCGAAAGCGACAACCGAAAAGAAAGTACAACAGAAGAGTAAACAAAGAAACTCGTACCGTAACCCAGATAACATATGGCGCATTTACAAATTATATTCGACCTGAAACTTACTTTAATGACAAAACGTTTACGTTAATCACCCGACCCGACTGTAAACTCTGCTTAGCTGCATAAAGAAGGATCCCCTTCAAAACCAGGTTTGCATTTATACGTGTAGAATTTCAACATTTGACAAAAAACTGTTTTACGGACACTGCATCAGTGACTTATACGCAACAGAGATTACAAGTTTACAAACATCTTTAGAGCGGGAGTGCTTAGGCCAAAAGCTGAGAAAACACAAACTTTGTCACACTTTTATCCTCTCGGGACAAATAACAAAAATGTCAAGTATATCGAGTTTACACTTTTTACTCGTACAGAGCTCGAGCTTTCAAGTAGTCTAGTGACTCTGATGTGAATGCCACCAAAAAAGTTGAAGATACACAGAACATCAAAAATACCACTTAGATTCTACAATATAGGAAGATGCTCTCATCAGTTTCCAGTCAAACAGAATGTGTGTGAATTCATGTCTATCTCACAAATGTATGATGCAACGCTCAGTTTTAAGTTTGGTTGGCTCTGAAATATGAATAAACTATTATAACTTTTAGATTCTTGTATTTTCCCAAGGCACAGCATACTTAAGATATGCAGGTCGAAGTAAATTAGGTGAGCCAACAAAACTCTTTGGAGTTTGTGGAGATGGCTTTGAGCTGCAGCCGGTGCATAGAGTCAGGCCGCCTCGCAGCCCGGTCACATGTCTAGTTCTGCCTCAGTTTCTGTGTCTGCTGGAGGACTCGAGGAGGGAGAACCGAGGAGACCGGAGCCAGCTGGAGGAGTCACCGGGCAGGATCTGAAACTATCGCCTACGATTCACATTCTTAAACTCACTTTGGAGCTTCCGGAAGGAAGACACAGAAACTGGTTCAGGGCACGGCGGCCCGAACAAGTATAGAACTCCAAACCCACCAACCGCAGCCTTCCACACAAACGGAATGTCCGATTCAAGCGAACCCTTTAGAAGGGCTGCTGGGGCTTTATCTCGGAGTACACTAGTCCCTCTGCTGAGATGGCGTCCCCGAGCCCCACTGTCCGGAGAGGCTGTTTGCAGACCAGCACGACGGTCAGGTGGAAGGTGACGTTTCCTCGGCGCCACACGGTGACGGGCTCTGCTGGGTTCAGCAACAGCTTCTCTCGTGGCTCGGCGTGCGAGCTGTGAAACTCCAGCGGGGCCTTGAGCTCCACTTTGCCGGCGTCAACCGACTGGAGGCCGCAGGCCTGACTGCTGGCCACGCGTGCTCCAGCCATCACCGCCGCCGCCTGGTTCCCCCAGTATCCGTCCACCGTAGCCAGGATGTGGTAGGCCAGCGTGTGGAAGTGAATGCGAGTCAGGTCGGCTTCGGACGACGGCTCGCTGCGGCCGTGCTGCTCCAGGATCCAGAGGAGGATGTCGCTGACCCGGCCCACGTCCGGAATGCCTTTCCAGGCATCCAGGTGTGAGTGAGGCCCCTCACCAGCCTGAGAGAGGAAGAGCAGCTCCTGCTCGTTCAGCCCAATGGAGTTGACAATGGGCATAACCTGCTAACAGGGAAACAGAGAAAAGAGACTTCAATGAAATATACAGAACCCTTTTTGGATTTGTGAGTTTTGAGCACACTCTCTGTGAAGGGCTTTGTGAGGTTCACCACATGAAAAAGACTCTCAGACACGACACGTTTTTGCACACGTACCTCCTGCATGATGCTGTTCATGTAGTCTTTGTCCGTCATGCTCGCCAGCTCCAAGTGGATGGGAATATCGTGACGAATGTCAGATATGGCTAACACGGCCTGCGAAGAGAAAGCAAGTAAAAGATGTGAGATGAGCTTCACCGAAATATGAGCATGCAGATTCCTTGAGCAACATACTGTGAATAAAAATACATGTTTTGTTATGAATAATTGATACAATCTCCGTAAGAGACTGTAGAGGTTAGCTTTCAGCCACTGACCTCCTTCAGTCTCTCCTCCCACAGCTCTCTGCCCTGACCCTCCATCATGTGGAGCCCCGACAGGACGACCAGGTCGGGCTCGAACTCGTCCAGGCTCGCCACGAACGTCTCCAGGGAGCTCATCTCCCCGTTGGACACGTCGTGAGAGAAGATGAAGCGGTTGGCTTGAGGTGCCTGAGTTGAACCCCACTGTTCACCTGGAAACAGATAAAGAACCAAATACCACTGCTGCATCAACACATCTTAACAGAATGAAGTAAGAGATCCTGTAGAAGCTGCAGCTTGTTCGTGTCTTTACCCGCTTTATACTCCAGGATGAGGTGATATTCGTCCGTCTCCTGCAGAGAGTCCGGGGGAACGACGATCTGCTCATCCAGCATCTCGTGAAGTTTAGGACCAACCGGCCCACATAACAAGACCTGTGGCATAAAACAGTCGTTTAAAGGCCGGGGTTTCTGAACTACACGACTATACTGTGTTTAGCGGGCTGCCAAAACACTTTCCATACTTACAAACCACATGTGAAAATGTAAAGAACATGTTTTCACTTTTTCTTTTATTGTTTCTTGCTGAAAACATGCTGTTGTACCATTAGATCAGGGTAGGTGGCGAGCTTCTGACCAATGAGAGCAGCATTCCCTCCCACATACAGCTGGAAGAAGACACACGTAAAGTTTACCAGGAGGAAGAACATTTATTTATATAAAAAAAAAAAAAAGAAGGACTTAATAAAAACAACAAGAAGTTTGGGGAGTGAGGTCGCCTTGCCTTCGCACCGGGGTACTCTGCTGCTGCGCGCGCGATCCTCTGAAAGGCCTCGTGGTCGCTGAAGAAGCGCTCGGCAGCGGCCCCGCGCTCCATGTAATGGATGAAGGCTTCCTTCAAGTCCTCTTTGGAGTGCAGCACCTCGTGATCCAGGCCGGCGCCCGGATCCACCGCCATAGCCTGCAGCAGTCCCACTCCTGAGACGACCACGTCCACACAGGCATTCACCCTTACAATGAGAGGAGAGAAAGAGTACGGGTTATTGGATTAGTTGATCATTTAATTATCATCTGGCTTTTACTGAAAAATAATCCGGAAGATATTAAGATACTTTTTTTTTTTTTTTTTAAAAGGTCTGCTGGTAGCCTGATCAGACTAAATTGGCAATATTGGAAAAATGAGCAGCTGTTAGAAAGGCTCAGAATAGTCTGGTGTCAGTGCGTCAGCATGTGTGTCAGTGAGTTTTGTGCCGATGCAGAGAAATAATTTAAAACGTAAACAGGTCAGCTTGTTTTGAGGACACAGTGAAATAAAAAACAAGCCTTAAAAAGTAACTTCAGGTGATCCCCCACCCCCTCTCTACGTCTCTATTGGTAGAAACAATCTGCCCATCCCTCTAGTAGGCAGTCCTTCAAGTCCAGCCAATCACCACCTTACACCTTGATCCGGTTTTATTCTAAAGCATCCTAAAAGGCTTCAGGCTCAGAATAGAACCAAGCCCTCTGAGTTCGGACTCCTGACAACACATTCCTTCACACCAGCAGAGCTGATTACCGCCTCTAAACATGCCGCCGTGAGCAGGAGATCAACTTCAGGTGCCAGAAGACGAGGAGTCTATATCTCAAAGTCCGACCCTCTAAAACTCACCCCACTGCCACTTTGCTCCACTGGCGGGTCGGCAGAACTATCAGAGTCTCCCAGGCGCTGGAGATCACCTGCTCCAAGCTGTTCTGACTCTGAGACGACGGCTGAAAGTTTGGCAGGCCGATGTACTGCAGGATCTGCTCCGGCAGGTCCGGGCTGCCGTGGTAGAAGTAGCCAACAGCCAACGCCAGCAGGGCCGCTGCTGAAGCCTTCCGCCACATGATGCTCCCACACACTCCTGCAGCGAAAGGAGAAAGCTGTCACTTCTCTCATTTCAACCGTTCAAAAGTGATTGTTGTGTGTTGAGCTGCATGCCGAGGTTCAGCGTTCAAAGACATAAACAAGGATGAAAGAAATAAGTAAATACTCGTCAAACTCACATGTGAAAAAGAAAACCTTTGACTAATTTAATAGTCTTGAATGACAGCTTGCTTCAAACAATTAACTTTGATAACATATTTTCATATGATTGAGTGGAAAATTTATAAACAATAATACTGAAAACCAGGTGTTTGAATTGGAGCGGAAACAATAAGTTAATCAGTAGCTATTTTGATAATCAAATTTGTATTTTTTAAATATCAATGTCAAACATTTGATGGTTGAAGGTTCTCAAACGTGAGAATTTGCTATTTTTCTTGGCGTTACATTATTTAAAATTGAATATTTACTGTCAGTTAAAAAAAAAAAAAGGTCAAGTCATCCAATGTGTTTATTTTTCTTTTGTCCGACCAACAGTCCAAAACCTCCAAATAATAAATGTACTACCACGAAGACCAAGAAAAGCAACAAATTCTCCCATCTGAGAATCTAAAAGCATCAAATGTTTGACATTTATGCTTGAAAAATAACTCAAGCGATGAATCTATGATCAAAAGTTTTTCGTTGCTCTCAATGTACTTACACAGAAACAGACACACAGCTAAAAACAAGGACAACAAAGCTGCACAGAGGTAAAAACATAAATATTCAACTTGTATTTGCAAATTAGTGTTGTCAAAAAGATTGAATTTCTCACATACACATCGCTACAGTTCCCACATAAGTTCAACACTCATGTTACTAGATACTGTTACTACTCAGAGTACTGGGACAACCACAGCATCACACAACCACTAAGAAACACTGCACTTTAAGCTGCAACTTTGCCAGTATGTACTTTACGGAACAGAATAGATAGATAGATAGTTATAAACTTTATTCATCCCCGGGGGGAAATTAGTTTGTAGCAGCAGCAATTTACAGAGTAAAATATAACGTATGGAATGCACAATAAATACAGTACAATAAAATAACAGCAGATATTGAATTTGAAGGAATAGATTAATAAAAAATAAGATAAAATAGAATAAAAAATAGAAATGCACAGTATATACCATGAATAGAGTGGTATTAATGAAATTAACTAGTAAACTAACAACCTGGACAGTAGAGCCAGGATCACCAACAACAAGCAACAACTGTGTAGCGTTGTTGTAGTCATGAATACAGGGGTTAAGTTACTGCTGGCGCGCGCGCACACACACGCACACACACACACACACACACACACACACACACACACACACACACACACACACACACACACACACACACACACACACACACACACACACACACACACACACACACACACACACACACACACACTTTTGTTAGCTAACATGCTAGCACCAGCACACAGGGTGAATCTTTATGCTTCAGTTAATCAAAGCAGATCTGACAGTAGCAATTAGCTTGTAGCACAATTTAGCAGGCAATCTAATTTAGAGTCTAAGAGCAAAAAGACTTGATAGCAGCTCTTGTTTTGTTAAAACCGAAGTAGCTTCGCAGCTTTTTAGCGGCACGTACCGACTGATGATGTGCAGGCTCCAAGTTTAGTGAGTCAGGAAGACAATCCTGTGTCCTGGTGAATTACACAAACAGCATTCAGTGTGCTGGTGGACTGAGAAGTGGACTGAGAAGTGGACTGAAGAAGAAGTCGTTGCATCGAAGGCGGAATGATTGGAAGAGACAGCTACTTCCGGGTACCGCTCTGCGCATGCGCCACTACAGGATACATTTCATATAGGCTGTACATTCTAGGTATGGCCATCCAATCAATTTCAGCAAACATCCCAGTATGATTTAATGCAAAAAAAATAATGTATCAAACACGCATTACTACTTTGCAGTTAAATATTTAAGATTTATTCCAACACGAAGCAGTAAATAATACTTTGATAAACACGTCAAGACATCTTATTTTTGTCACCCTCACAGGGAATTCAGTATAATATATATATATATATATATATATACATATATATATATATACATATATATATATATATATATATATATATATATATATATATATATATATACATATATATACAGTATATATATATCGTATAATATTCAGTATAATATAAAACACACACATACATATATATACAGTATATATCTACATATATATAAAATATAATAGAATAGAACTGTGAAAAAAACTACAAAACATCATCCTGTTGACCATTTTACAGCCTCGTTGTGTAGTTCGTTCATAGCCTGACATTAGTGTATTTACCTCTGCTGATGAAAAACGTGAAGATGACCAAACTGAACAAAATGTGTAAGTATTATATACTTGTGTTTTTTTTGTAGAGTACAGTAGTGCAATGACAACTTCTGGGGTTGACCAGAAGACCAAGATTCAATAAAATACACTTTTATATATTTATTGGGCACACACAAAAAAACGTCACCAAGCTGCAAACATACCCTTTAAACATCACAGACCCTCAGCCAATAGAAATTCAGCAAATCAGACTTTAAAAGTCGAGCAGCTCATACCAATTATACGATAGGTGGATACGGTTTCGTTAGCGGTTTATTTTACTGTGTAGTTTACAGTAAAAACACCATATTCAAGGGTTTAGGAAATGAGCCTTAATAACAGTAAATAGTATTAAATGGGCACCTTTGCGTAATTTTTCTCAGTTATACTCAGATATATATTTCTTCTCGTACCCCTACGTCTTAGACTTGAGATCGTCTGGTGTCAAAGTTGACCGGCGGGGCTGTCATGTCTTTGTTGCCTCTGTTGCACCACATATGTTGTGAATAGAATAGCGGGATAGATGGAAAAATAACGGTTATACGAACAGAAGATACTCGTTTAGACCTTACCCACAACAGGTACGTCTAGGTTTTTTTAAATACCGGTAAAGTCTCTGCAATTTATGAGCGAGGAATCGCAGTGGACCCGAAACCATTCATCCATGCTAAGTTAGCTGAACAGCTAGCTGTTGGCTAATATTAGCTGCACTTGTGGCACTGCTGCTGAATTGCTTTTTAACAATAAAATTAATCTTACCTCCCGGAATACGAAACGTATGTGATTTCAACACACACATATATTTACTTGCTAGCAGTGTAACGTTATTTGAAAGATATTTAAAATGAATGACGTTAACTGGTTTCCATTCGGATTTAGCTTATTAGTTAGCATAGCAGGTGAAACGTTAGCAGTGCTGTCGCAGAGTTTGCTGGGAAGAATATGCACTGTTGTGCTTTTCATGAAGTGGGGCCTGTAATGGCTATTTTAACTTTGTTGTATTGTGTTTCCGTCATCGTCATCCTTTTGTCGATATTGTTTATCTCGTGGTTTTACCTTCTTTTTTTTGTTGTTGCTAACAGTTTGTCTAAAATGCCCTGGCACATGCATTCAGATTCATATACACTGCCAGACTCTTAATATGCTAAACCACATGTGCATCACCTAGCAATTCTTTTCCTCAATTTGCATATTGATTTATTCGATAAAGTCAAACCACCCAAAAGATGGAAGACAAGCTGAATGGATTCCCTGTTGTCTCCCCGGAGTATCTTCAACAGTGGTGAGTCTTCCTCCACACCACAGTGTTGGCCGTACACATCATAGCTGCTAACCTACGAATGGCAAAGTGTGATGAAAATGAAATTAAAGCATGTGTGCCCCTTATTTGAGTTTTGTTTTACCACTGATGATTTACGGTTTTGTGTCTATTTTGTTTCAGTGCAGGGAAAAATAAAAGGAAGCGTCTCTTTGGTGGAATGATTCATAGGATGTATTGTGTTTCTACAGTGTCTTCATTTCACTAACCGTTGTTGACTGGGAGCACACAGTGTGGGCTTTCCATCTGGTGTGCACACAACTCTGCAGAGTGATCTGTATATTGTCCTTTTTTTTTTAATCATACACACTCCGGCTCATTGGGTCCACTACGCTGAAACTAATGCAAACTTATACAACAGACATGCAATCAATCAAAACTTTAATTCAAACAAAGCTCCACAAATATCTGTAAGTTGCCTCCAACTGAATAAATTAACCAAATACAAGCGTCATCCAATAACCTGGTAAACAATCTGGACCTAATAATTAAGGTAACTTAAAGGAACCGGTCCTTCATGAGGATTAACTGACTCACGATCATTTCGCATCAGAGTCCGGTTCATTAAGTAGGTTTTCACATACAAGGAATTTGCTTTGGTGCATAACAGCAAACAGAGAGTAGGTTTAAAATATACAATTATATAATTAAAATGAAAGAGCTGAACAGTTTAAAATGTCGTTTTGTGCAAAGGTTCATAGTATGATGTATACATAAATAAATGTGCTATCGGTTATATTGAAGAATTTATCAAACTGAATTCTACATCCTCGCTGTGTAACACTCTAATAGAGAAAGAAAGCACACGGTGCTTCCATTGTTACATAACGCACTGGTCTAACTGAGCTTTAACCCTGCAGCGCATCCCGCTGTGATTCCACTCGTATTAATTAATGCTGGGCAACGATTAAAATATTTAATCGAGATTAATCGCATGGATTTTTTGCGATTAATCGCATTGTTATGGCGAAGTTCAATAATGAATTCAAAAGTAGTGTATTGCGCACTTTTATTTTAAAAGTACTGCTATATGAACAAAAGGGCTATAACATTTGGTTCACGAGCTGCAGGTAGCATGTTTCATACTTGATGTGAATATAATTCATACTTTGTTGGCATCTTATTCTGAAAACCGGATGTTCGTCTGAAGAAACCGGATGTTGTCTCACGTTAATGTTTCCGCTAACTTTCAAAGTCCGCTCGCTCCCGATCTGTGCCGTTTAAATGCGTTTACCGTGAATTTCAGCATATAGGTGCACTAACATGTAAGTGTCTGCTGAGTTGACCACAGAGATCGGAGTGTCTGCTGACTTTACCGCAGCGATGTCCAGTAGTCTCCAGGGAGAGCAGCGGAAGTCGCCTTTTCTCTACGGCAACCCTGAAGGGACATCATATGTCTAATACAAAACAATAAACATGAGACAGTCTGACTATAGGATGTTTGCTGGCTTTTATCCCACTGTTCTTGTCATCCTCTTAAGTATATGGATTGTCTCTTGTCTTTCAATAAAAATTAAAAAAAATTATAATAAATTTTAAAAATGCGTTAACGCGCGATAAAATAATTGTCGGCGTTAATTAATGAATGCGTTAACGCGCAATTAACGCGTTAACTTGCCCAGCACTAGTATTAATACATCCCCCTGTTTGTTTTACAATCATTCTTCCTCACAGGGTTCAGTCTGCACAGCAGTTTCAAGCTCTCCAGGCCCAATATTCCAGATTCAACCACAACCACCAGTCTCACTACCCAGAGGGGCAGACGGGAGAGACGGCCATGGCACACATGGCTTATCCAGAACCCATGATGGAGGAGCAGGAACCTGCCAACCCGGCAAAACGTACTGCAATCCCCTTTGGACTCCCTCACTGTTTATAGATCAGCTGGTTCTGGGTCAGATCAGATATACATGCATGACTATGTGTCAACAGATTCAGGCAGGTCTTCCTTTTCACGTCTCCTCTCTGAACTTTTTTTGTAGCTCCAGCCAAAAAAAGAGGCAGAGCAGCTCAACCCAAGGCACCAAAACCACCTAAAGTCCCCAAGGCACCAAAGCCACCAAAACCACCAAAAGTCCCCAAGGCACCAAAACCACCAAAAGTCCCCAAGGCACCAAAACCACCAAAAGTCCCCAAGGCACCAAAGCCACCTAAGGACCCAAATGCACCGAAAGCCAAACCCGGTCCTAAATCCAAGAAGGCCGCTGAGGCTCAGGCAGATGGCAAGCAAGAGAAGATAGATGAGAGCTTTAAGAAGGTGAAGAGGAAAATCGACCGCTTCAAGGGAATGTCGGAGGAGGAAGTCATGACAAAAACTCTGCCCGACCTGCTGGAATACAACCTGGACTATGTCATTGTAAGATTCCCTGTTCAACTGTTGTGCTGGAGCCAAACACTGTGCTGTCAGCAATGATTTTGGGGTTTTGTAAGCTTCAAAAAAACATGCGCTGCTTTTTTTCCAGATTGGTATCAACCCTGGACTGATGGCAGCTTTCATTGGACGGTGGTTTCCAGGTCCTGGAAATCATTTCTGTAAGTTATCCGATAAAAATGATTTTGAGTCGTAAGTTGCTCCTTACATGTTTTAAATGAAGCTGTGACTGTGACACCATTAACTTCAGCGGCTGCTTTTGTTGGCCCAGAGAGATAAATGACGAGGTCACTTTTACATTTCAGGGAAGTGCCTCTTTCTGTCTGGGTTTACTGAGGAGCTGCTCAACCACATGAGCGACACCGCCCTGCCTGGCAAGTACAAAATGGGCTTCACCAACATGGTGGCCAGGGCGACACCAGGGAGCAAAGACCTCTCAACGTAGGTCCAAAGACTGTCGCTCACCATCACCATCATGTTCGCTTTGTGTTCAGAACTTTGTGTTGCAACCATTTTTCTTTCGTTTTCATCTCGACAGTAAAGAGTTGCGTGAAGGAGGCAAAATCCTGGTAGAGAAGCTGAAGAAATTCAAGCCTCTTATTGCTGTTTTTAATGGAAAATGTAAGCACTCTACCACCACACACCAACGGTTACAATTAAGTTATTCTTTAACGTTAACTTACGTCATATTTTCTGTTCTTCTGCCCGCCGCACCCCACCAAAGGCATCTATGAAATGTTCTGCAGAGAGATGTTTGGCAAGAAACCAAAGAAACTTGATTTTGGTTTGCAGCCACACAAGATCCCCGACTGTGACGTGGTGAGTCCTCGACCGCTTCACTGTCCTCGCGTATCGATGAAAGGTAGCCTCTCAAAGTGGATTCGCGTGTAGATGGCGTTTGAGGTGCTGATCCGACGGTGCTCTCCCCTCCGCAGGCTCTGTATCTGATGCCCTCGTCCAGCGCTCGCTGTGCTCAGTTCCCTCGAGCTCAGGACAAAGTGCACTTCTACATCAAACTGAGGGAGCTCAGGGATCAGCTGAAGGGGGTCCGGAAGCCCACCGAGATCGAGGAGGTCGATTACTCATTCAACCTGTCGTTGGCTAAGGGTAAGCGCGATGGTTTGTTTGAAGTCATCCAGCCGGCAGTTACACATCTTTATCTTCTTAAAGTGAAACGAGAAAAGAAGCGTTGTGGCACACTGAAGACAAACTACATATACCCATCATTTAGAAACAAGGACATCCTCATTTTATAATCCTGCGTTTGCCGTTTACTCTCTTCCCCTCTTTTTCTTTTTTTTACGTGAACAGAGGACGCCAAGAGGATGGCGATAAAGGAGGAGCAGTACGATCCCGGCTACGAAGATGCCTTCGGTGGAGTGTATGCAGAGAGAGGAGCCGAAGGGGACGCGGCCAAAAGCCAGACCAACGGTCACTGTACGTTCTCCACTGCAGAAAACACAGGTAACCGTCGAGTGTGTTCCACTCTGCACGCTTTATATTCCAACCATCTTTGAAGGTGAATGTTTGTGTTAGTGCTGTGATTCAGTCAGCTTCTTCACATGAACTTAAAGGAATACTTCACCCACAGAAGTACCATTTGTATATTAATTACTGTGTTTTTTAATTCTTTCACCGTAGAGGCATGCAAGAACAGTTTTCTTTAAGGAGTTAAAGGTAACACAGGGTGAGTAATTGATATACAAATGGTTGAGTATTTATTTCAGTAACCGGCATGTTCATTTTAGATTCTTTGATCAGGGCAGACAAACCTGATTTCTCCTGGTAAGAAATCCTTTCTTTTCCATGTGAGAGAGTTTCTAACCAGACCAGCCCGTCCTCCAATAACTAAGTCACTCTTGCAAAATGAAGCCGGGGGGAGAAATCAAATTACCGAGCTGCTGCATGTCTCCAAATGTGGATTGATGTTCACTAAATTGTCCTGCGTACAATCCTGATTTCCCTGAGTAACCCGGTCTCCTGTGTGTGTGTGCGTGTGTGTGTGCGTGCGCGTGTGTGTGTGTGTGTGTGTGTGTGTGTGTGCGTGCGTGTGTGTGTACACAATGAAACGGGACTAACTACCGGTAAACGTGTGTGCAGCATGAACACAACGATCTGCGATTCAATATTTACAAATAATCCTGTATCATTGGTCTGGAGCTGCTGTCGTACATGAATAAACATAATGGACTTCAGTTCTGTGACGTCGTCCTCAGTCTGAGTGTTGTCTGTCTTCAGAAGGAGCACAGGAGGCGACCACGTCCCAGGTACCAGAGGGCCAGCTCCCAGACGGACAGTGGATGACCCAGTCCTTTGCAGACCAGATCCCAGACATCGGCGGGGCTCCAAAGGAGGCCCCCGTATAAGGAAAAGACTTTAGAGCCTTTTCTTTTTTTATTAGCGTCCGAGTGCAACATACACACATAGATGGACTTTTTTCGTAGCGGTTTTGCAGATTATTCTCTCTGCATTTTCTTTATTTCCTTTTGTTTGTGGTCTTGTACTAATGTATGATCATCTTCACGGCAGTCTCTTTTTAAATATGTGAAATCAGGGACTTGACAATGATGCTCGACTGTCTTTGAAGAAGGTCACGTATTTAAGCGTTTGTGTTGCCTTCGTGCTGCACGACGATGCAGCGAGTGTAAACATTCACAGATGAACCTCCGGATGGTCTGATCGATCAGCGAGAGCCGTTATGATCCTCTGTGATTTGGGTATTTTAGTTTTACCCTCATGGTGCTATGAACTGACCGCGATGCAAAGTGATCACTGGATGAACTCATCATGCATGTTAGAGATTCCACCGAGGGAATTCCTGGCACGCCTTTCAACATGTTACAGGTTATACTCTTTTATCATCACTTTTTATTTTTGGGGCTTTAGGAATTTTAGGATTACATTTTGTATGTTTATGAAAATGTCATTCGCAAGGACTTTTATGAAACGTGTCCATTAAAACGTCTTGATGAAGCCGTTTTCTATATTATTGGACTAGCGTTCAGTCACTGTGAACTGATGGTGAAGATAATGAGCCGTTTTGTTTTGGAGAGATAATATTGACAGAAAACAACATTGAAATGTTCAGGATTGAAACGTCCAGTTTGTAGGATTTAGGGGGATCTATTGGCAGGAATGGAATATGGTATTAATATGCATGTTTTCTCTCGGGTGTAACTAAGAATCAGAGGACGCCAAGTGTCCACTGTGGAGTCTGTCCACAGAACGGACAGACTCCAATCGAAATCTGCAACCTCACCACTAGATGCCACTAAACTCTAGGAACTAGACCTCTAACTTCAGCCCAACCTTTCAGCTTCATCAGTGACGGTAAACTCGCTCTGCTGTCAGCGGGCTGCTTTAAACAAACTAGAGGAATTAAGGTCAAAACCAGCTGCAGGTGAAGAGTTCAATGCATCAATAACTTTCATCAGCAGCATTACATAAGAGCGTGTCACAGACTAAACGGTACCATGCACGTACGTGCAAGTCACATAAGAGATGGATAAAGTAAACAAACATCCAAATGTCAATATGAAAAAAAGATCTGTTCTTGCGAGGGTTTGTATGATACCTTCAACTTCATACCTCACATCTTCCTATGAAAGCAAAACGACATTGAACGAGTAAAACTACAGCTATATCGCACCACTGCCAGTATTTCGTTGACTGAAGCTAGAAGAAGGCTCTATATCTACGTTCATACATTCCAGATGAAACACACGTTCAGCACCAACTTTGCTTTGGTTTTCTTGTCGACTCTGGAACGTCTGGAATGGTTTTATGAACTGCGTTCAACATGCCGGTCCTTCAGCAACAAGGTGCGCTCGGTAACTGATTCAGATCAGGGTGCGTTACTTTAAGTGTGATCATTGGGAAAAGTTAAGTCAAGCTTTTAGTCACCGTCTCAGTTCATTGTTGAGCCAACACACACACGAGTTAGACAAATCCAAACAAGCATTTATTCTACACAGAAGTGTTAAGAGATCATAAACAAATATCAGTGGAGCTACTCTAATGAGTCATCTGACATATGATACATATATCCCATTCATAAAGGGTTTTACATTTGCAGTTCTTCAGTCTTTTTGGCTTTCTGCCTGGTTTCTGGTGGATGAAGTGTCCGTTTTACTTCATTTAAAGTCTCCTTACCACACGCAGCAGGTGTATTGGGGAAGGTGGATGGACCTGAACAGACAGATGTGAGGGAGAAGAAGTCCACGTTCATGTTGTTGTCCCAATGAAGCGTTTCGTTGGAATTTGGGGTGATTGTTGAGGTCAGCGGTTTGATATTTCTGCGTCCTCCTGTCCGGGCTCTGAGGTCTGAGTTAGAGGAGCTGCTGCTCACCGGAGAACATAAAGACAAAGACCACAATACGCATCTTCAGATGTCGGGCTTCTACGATGAGAAAGTGTTGTGTGTGTAAATACCAAACCAATAACTGAGATTCAAACGATTCGTTTGATAACCTCAAGGTTAGGTTCAGTAAAACGTTCTCACAGTGCACACACCTGTTGGGATCTTTGCCTTCGGCGCTCCATGTCTGCCGGCAGAGACCCGAGGTCGACGTTAACAGCGATAATATGCTGCCACAAGAAAAGACCAACAGAGTATGAGTGGACAAACTCAAAGTGATGCTCCTGTGTGCTGTTGGTCCAGTGCTAGAAACAATACGAAAGGACTGTTGTTCCCTTCTGGTGTCACCATCGAACCACTTTACCTTTTGGTGAGTAAGATCAGCTCAACGGGCAGCATGAGGAGGCTCAGGAGACACATCAGCACTCTCACTGGAAGCACCTGGGTGACCCGGGACCGCTGAGTGTCTCCACAGGGTCTGTCCCTGCAGGCCTCACACAGCACTAACACACACACACACACACAATGTACCATTACAATACACATCTACAGTAGTGATCTCCACAGAGGAGCTTCACAGGAGCACGTGGTGGTTCAGTGTGTATACATATATTCCTCTGAGCATTAAAACAGGAACAACAACCAAAAACCTTTCATTTAATCGCACCACTTGCCCTTTTTAATGCCAACTAAAACTTTCTTTGATTTGCAAACCTGTGACCTGCTGACATCTGACCTCCTTACCTTTCTTGATGCCTGCTGGGAGATTCTCTGTGACGTGCAGGCCCAGCCACCAGCGATCTTCCTGCTGAGGGTTTTGTCCATGCAACAGTGTCTGCTTCGACTCTTTAGCTTGAGCCACTTCCTTCACCAGCTCACAACAAGCGTCCGTCTCCACCATCAAACTGGGCGGAAGACACCGTGTTCCAAGCAGATCTATAGCAGACAGTTAACACATAGCACGCGTTAGTCGTTACTACATGTGTGCTTACCCAGACGAGTCGAGGACTCAGTTGTGAGGGTGAAGGTGGAAGAGCTCACCTCTTTCTCTCAGGAAATGAAGAGCATCCATGTAGCCGTTGTGACAGATCTCCGCCAGCTTCTGTCAAACACAAAAGAGGAAACCATGAAGCTGTGTTTGCTCTTACAACACAGAGAACTGCCGACACATCCCAAGATAAATTTGTCTTTTAACCTGAATACATTCATTTTCCAGGTGTGACAGAGGACCGAAGTAGAGACTGCATCTCTGCTGTGTAAGCTCTGTTAAAACATGTTCAAACGTCACTGTTTGAAAGAAAAAGCGCCCACCTCGGGTCTGGGAGGGAGGAAGGCCGTACAGACCCGGTGCACATTGCCGGTGTTGATCTGGATGCTTACGTTGCCGTAGTGCGCCTCGAAGAAGTTGAAGGTTCCCTCTCTGGGGCAGATGTCGCTCTCGCCGGAGAACGGGGCCACGGTGATGGTGTTCCTCTGCTCGAACAGAGGCATGTTGTTGCTCAGGGCTCCATCCATGTAGTGCTGAAGAGAAAGAAAGATACACGACTGAACGTACTCGTGTTGCAATGGAAATGGATTCCCTCTCAGGCACGGGAAAGACACATTTGTTCGGTGCATTCAAGGAATTATTTTACATATCACCATCTTTTTTTTGGTGCGCTTTCATCTCCACCTGTGAACTTTACTTCAATTGAAGATGTTCTACATTACCCAGAGGACTTCTGCAGGTGTTGATGCTAAATTCGATATTGAGGGCATTATTACAGCGGCCCAACATTCATCTGAACAAGAGAATGAAGTCGCTCCCCGACCTTTAAAGGAGTGTGAACATTTAGCTATGACTTCACATTTGATGTCTTCTGGATGCAATGAAGAACAGCAGCTCGAATAAGTCTCTCATCCTGCCATGAAATTCGTTTTAAAACTATGTTTGTAACTAAAGAAAATGCCTCGCTGATGGTCTCGTTGACTGATGCGGGTCATGTGGAGGAATTAATGCTATTTCATAACAATTAAAGTCATTGTTATAATAAAGTTCATCACAGTTACTTTAAAGCCCCTATTTATAGGATTAAAACAAATCAGATGAGAGGGGCTTTGAAGTAAAGAACACAGTAAAGTCATATTGTATAACCATATCCTTCTAATCCTCTCACAACAACTTCAGAATACAGTGTATATACCGACTCACCACTCCGTGGTATGAAGGGGGGATGAAACCGCAGTAAACAGGGAAGAAGCAGCTGCACATCAGAGCCTGCGAAGGTAGACGACGCGGAAACAAAACCTCAGAACAGATGCTGTGTGCAAACGTTTCACTCCCCCTCTCCTCCTCCATTCTACCTGCACGAGCTCCTCTCTGCTGTCAAACTCTGACACCAAGACATTCTTCCCATCAGCCAGTCTGGTGAGGGACACGCAGAGCCTTCCAGAGGCCCGGAGGTGGGCGTCAGCCGGAAGCTTCTCCAGCAGGCAGTCCCGTACCGCCCGCAGCAGACTGAAGGCCGGGTGGAAAACTCCCAGAGGGTGTTTTCGGGCCTCTTTGGCCAGAGTCAAAACATCAGCACTGAACTGCTCTGAGGAAGATGTAAACAGTGATGAGTCAGAGCCGATAACGTTCAACCTTTGATAGAATCAACTTTTGATGCTGCTTTGATATATTCTTCAGCTATTTGGGGTTACTTTTTGATCTTGGGTATATTCAAGAAGCGAACGTTGTACCCCTGACTCACTGAGCGCCTACTCTTCGAGCTGCAAAATGCATTCTGGGTAATGAAGGAAATCAATGTCTCTTTGGGGCATTGCTTGCTTCTTATCTCACTGCTCTTTGGTTGTTATTGCTTTATTGCTTTACCCTGGCAAGCATACTCTTCAATAAAAACACAGATTCAATAGAGTTCACTGTAATATCGGCTGTTTCTCCTTTTTGCGGTTTCGCCACCATGCATTGTCATTTATAATGTTCATGTTCTTCAGTGTTGGCATCACCTTCATGCGCTAACCAACACTAACGGTGCTCAAATCCTCCTCCTATTCTCGCATCTAAGACGCCATTATTTCTCGCAGTTCAACGAAGGTTCCAAAAACATCCTTTAGTGACATGAACTATGCTCTCATGCTGATTATTGTACTGTGACACGCTTAAGGTGAGTGATATTTCCACACGTATGTGCATGTGAGGACAGTGAGTGACGGGCGTTTCCCCTCGCTGGGCCTCGCTTTAAACGCCATGACCTCTGGAATTTGCTCAAACTATTGCATGAACTCTGTGTGTGTCAGTGAAATGATTACTACAGGCATAAACAGCACTTGCTCTGAGATAACATGTCCCTGACCTTTTGTGATGGCCATGCACTTCAACTACTGCAGGAGGAAAAATAAAAACGTGTGGTAAACATGTCAGAAGTACAGTGGTGTAAAAGAACGCAAACATGTCTAATTACTTTAATAATGTTTGGTTTTAATTAGAAACACAGCTTTTACATGTTCTTTATGATCATTGAACCATACTACCACGCTGTCAATGAATAACTTAATGAATAAATCAATTACCAAATTACTTGTTTGGGTCCGATTTAGTTGGCTTTAAACATGATAACGAGAGGGGAAAAAAGGATTTCATTACAGTATGAACTGTAACCTCAAAGCATTTGTTGATCATCACAAGAAAAACAAATGTCGGCCAATAAAAGTCATCGACCATGACGATTTGAGTCTGCAATGTGCAGCAAACTCACCGATGGGAATCCCAACAGTCAGAGCTGCAGCCACGAGACAACCAGATGAAGCTCCACAGATCTTCGAGGCTCCGTGAACCAGCTGTGGGACCCGCTGCAAGATACAGCTCAAAGCTCCCAGGTAGTAAATACTCCTGAAGCCACAGCCTGCAAAGGAGATGTTCCACTCCTCGTCCCAGTCAAACATCTTCTCTGAGGTTTCCATCAACCTCAAAACCACATCTCTGTCGCCTCCGTGGTCTCTTCAATCATCTCCCAGAGTTCAGCAGGTGCACTTGGATTCCTATCAATACTCACTTGAACACATGTTCTTATCTTATCTCCGCTGCATCCACATGTGGAATGGGCAGTGCTTCAGTTAAGCTTGGCTTGGATAAGCTTGGCTATTGCAAAACTCACTCGGCTCACATGTCACATGTTTCAAAATAGAAAACAGGCTGGAGTCCCTACACTTACGAAATGCAATTAGGCCAGCAGCACGACATGTGACCGTTTCCATAAAGTACTTTCAAAATGTGCCAGGAGGGGACGACAACAACAATCACATTTAGAGGGATTTCTCCTCCTGTACCTTCCAGCTTTTAACTTGTTGCACATCGTCACACAGAGAGAAACAGACGTACAGGTTTAAGTGATGTATATGAAGCAACTAACTGTATGAAATGAATTATCTAAGAGCTCCCAGCCCTTAAAACATCAGTGGATTATTGTTATTTATAGATCCTGCTGCATCTTTTCTTTGTTTTGTTTTTTGGAGGATGATTATGGACGGCTACATGTGATAATAACATGAGATGAGTATATCATCATAATATGAGTATCAGCAGACGTTCACATCAATAAATTAAATGAGAGATGGGAGAGGAGAACATCATTAATGTACTAAAGAAAAGCTTCAGTGACAAATGTTGGAAACGTTTTCTGGAATATTTAGAGTCAACCAGATTAATGAATAGAATTTGAGAAAAAAAGAAATTATTATTTCTTTCTTCTATTTTATTATTTAATTTTTTTCTATATGTATATATATATTTATATATATTTGTATATACATATCTTTATTTATTTACACACATATATGTATCTGTATTTATTTTCGTTTGGTTGTCGTATCCTTCATCCACACTCCAGATTACCAGCACAATTATATTACATTAATAGATTTAAATATATAATGTGACTTTATCTGTAAACTTCATGCTATTCAATCATTTGGTCCGAAAGATTTTATGGAAGTATAAACTTTGTAAACAAACAAGATAACTCAGAGGATCTAAAACAAATATCCAGGATGTTTGCTCCTCCGAGTTCATATTTGGAATATATTATTCATGCATTACTACATGAACAATGTAAATCAGACCGTTTCGTTGTTTATCCAGCAGCGTAACGTGAAGTTAAGTGTCATGTGACATTCACGTTTATGAAATATTCAGCTCAGTTTCATGGAATAAATGCATCTTTTTCAAAGTATTTATCAGTGACAATGAACTACAGTGTGCACAAAACAAAACATTCACTTTTCAGGCCAAAAGCCCCCCCCCCCCCCCCCCCCCAGATTAGTGGGAGGCGGAAGCTGTTTGCCAACCGCCATTAAAAGCAACAGCAGAAGAAGAAGCAGGCGTCTGAACACGAGCGCAGCTTGTTGTCCGGCTGCTTTCCAGTCGAGGCGCAGTTCGTCCCGAACTTCTTCTTCTGTAATAAAATGGAGATTCCGGTGGTTGACTTTGGCGCCTTCAGCCTGAGAGAGGAAGATGTTGCTGACGAGCAGATGCTCAACCTGAGCAAAGCGCTGCAATCAGCTTTCACTGACGTTGGCTTCGTGTTTCTGAAGAACACTGGGATCACCCAGGAGGAAGTGAGAACGAGCAAATCCAGTTGCGTTAGTTGCAGTATAATTTACTAGTAGTAGAAGTACCACACTGTGAAAAAGTACTCCGCTGCAGGCCGAGGTCATGCATTACAATGATTTTAGTAAGGATTTTAATCAAAATGTTGAGAATCAAAAGTCTGTCTTGCTATTATTATGTTTCTGGATTCATATTACGGCTGCATTAATGTGTTGCATTTCACTGCTGTTCATGTTTAATGTTGTTGTAATTTTAACTCCTTCATATAGTGTTTTTGTAGTTTAACAGCCCTGTTTTCAGCTTTGTGGTGATGCATTTTCCAGCGGACCCAATTAAGACGCCTATTGAAACGTGTATTTAGCTCTTAGAAGCAGGAACGTTTTTTCATCAACCCATAAAGGAACATTTCATCCTTCCTTCCGTTTTTAAGAAAAACATTCAAAACCACCAAATTTGGAGATACGTTGTTTTCACTGAACAGGAATACAGTAAAAAAATGTAATCTGTAAAAGTAACGAAAGCTGTCAGTGGAGTAGAAGTATAACGTTCCATAAAATGGAAATACTCAAGCAAACTACCTCGAATTTGTTCTGAAGTAGTAAAATGTCTTTTCTGCTGGCGTGCTTCGGCAGGTGGATCGTGTTATGACCATATCCAAGACATTCTTCCTGCAGCCAGAAGAAGAGAAGCGCCCCTTCAGCATGAAAAGCTTCGCCATCAGTCCCAACCACGGCTGGTTGCATCTGGAGATGGAGAGGTCGGAAACACAAACACAAACACACTTCTCATCTGCACAGTTCGTTATTTCATTTTGAAATGACTGGTTTGTTTATTTTTCAGGTTGAATCCTCGTCGCCCTAAAGACCTCAAGGAGTCATTCAACGTTACTTCACTTCATCCTGACATTGTAATGACTCATTGTTAAAGTTTGACAGATATTGATCCCCCTTTATTATATTAGTCTGGGGGTCAAAGTATAAGTTACTCTATAACTAGAAGCTCTGCCCTACTTGCAGCCTGATTGATGAACTATCCTGCCAGTATTAGCAGCCGATATTGAGCAGAGGTCATTTTTCAAGTGTCCTGCTGAGCCCATACATTTTTTCCCTATCGAAGCTGCAGATCCATTTTCCTAAACAGTCACAAATCAATATCAGTTCTCCTCTGCTGTAGAAATGGCCATCGGGTGCTGTAAAAGGGTTCCAGGAGATCCAGGCGTCTTTCTTCCAGCGCTGTAAAGAGCTGAGCCTGCGGGTGCTGAGGGTGATGGCCCTCAGTCTGGGTCTGGACCCGGAGGTGTTCCTGAGCACGCACCGTTTCTTAGGAAGTATGTGCACTCGACAGTCAAGGAGTCTGAATCAGACCTGCGTTCTAAATTGCAAAGCGGTACTCTTTTTTTTTTTTTACCTTTAGTTCATAATGCAGCTTACCTTACAAATGTCCTGTTTCATGCAGTGTGCATTCAATTGGGACCTACTACTTCCTCATAACACCTTAAACTTTGACCCTCTTGCACATACATCTGCTGAGCAAAGGATCGTGGGTCAGAAATGCCCTGCAAAATGTGAGCGGGTGTTAGTAGAACATCCTGGTATTTTTGGCACACTGCATTTGACACACTATGTATTGGGACTTACTAAATAGTATGGGTATTGGAAAGCACAGCTGCTGATATGTGGCTCTGTGATCCTCTGTTTATATCTGCATGGAGTCCATTTAACATGTGTGGACATCTCACATTCACAACATTGCGTTCTGCTATGCAGGTGAAAATAAAGACATCTGCTCACAGCAACAGTGCTACAGATGTGGCCAGATGTTCCTAGTGATTCTAGTGACTCGCTGATGTAACACTCGCTAAGTTAACGTTGCCAACGCTCTTGTTCTTGTACCAGAGCCACGAATGCCATAACTCCCAGTATAGTGTGGATCTGAGGCACAAAGTAAGCGTTTATGATACTGACGAACCAGTGTTGCTGTGTCTCCTCCAGGTGAAGGGAACGAAACAACACTGCGGTCTCTGTACTACCCAGCAGTAAACCATGAGGAAGTGAAGGAGGGTCAGCTGCGATGTGGGGAACATTCAGACTACGGCAGCATCACCCTGTTGTTTTGCAGCACCGGGGGTCTGCAGGTAACACCGCCGATAATCACCAATCGGGACGTTTGTTTGATATTTGTTATGAGAGAAATCTCCAGGCGTGCAATCCACCGGACGGTCTTGTTAACCTTCAGGTGCGGAGGCGTTCAGGTGAATTCATCCATGTTCCCTCCGTCCCCGGAGCGGTCCTCATCAATGTCGCCGACCTGATGCAGCGCTGGACCAGCGATCACTTCGTCTCTGTGGTGAGCTGAGAGGACTTTATCTCATCTGAAGGAAACCGCTTTGGTGGATTTCACTGTTTGTTTCGTGACATATGAGAATTATAACTATGAAAAAAACCAGTGTGCGTTCAAGATCAAAGGTCTACAACAGGTCAGATGTTACAAAGGGCTGTTCAGAAATGGATGATACAAATCCCAGCATACCTAGAACTATTAAAGGAGAATAATGCCACAGGCTAGATCTGCTTAAGATCAGTATAAATTCATATTTTATGAATGAAATATTGATATGTTAATAATACTTGATACTATTGTGTAAATAATCCAGCTCCTCTTAAATCACACTCTACAGTTATGGTTTACTGACTCTCTCCCAACACTCATATTTTGAGTGTAGTTCATTTCTTTTCCTCCAAATTTTCTATAGGTATCATATTATCATGAATTCTTTTGGCCAGGATAATTCTGTGTTAAAAAAATCTGATATTGTGACAGCCCCAGGTGATTTGAGTAATCATGGTTGTCCGCTCTGCCTCAGGTCCACAGAGTTCTGCTGCCCCCTGCTGGAGACTCCAGCACACGGCAGTCTCTGGCCTTCTTCGTCCATCCGGATGACGAGGCTCTGATCAGCTGCTTCGACGGCTCCAACAAATACCCCCCGGTTACAGGAGGCGCCTACCTGGACGAGCGCTTAATGGCCTCGTATGGACAGAGCTGAATGTCCACCCATCACTTCATTCATACACACACACACAACTGATGATTACATACGCTGTTTTTACAATCAGTGAGCCGATGTGTACGAATAAAAGAAGAGACCTCAGACCTGCAAGCTCATTCATTTTATTGTCCACATTCAAACCTTGTACAGTTTCATGAATTCCTCACACAGGATGTCGGATTATGGGAAAGATACAACTGCTCTTTGATAAGGAACATACTATCAACCAGTCAGCTGTACCTCAATAGCTTTCATTTACAGTGGTGTGGAGAATAAATAAATTAAAAATGATTCCATCATGAAGACAGACAAGCTCTCTGCACACATACAGCAGCTTTGGAATTCATACAATTGTCACTCGAACACCAGCACAATTATATTACATTAATAGATTTAAATATATAATGTGACTTTATCTGTAAACTTCATGTTATTCAATCATTTGGTCCTAGAGATTTTATGGAAGTATAAACTTTGTAAACAAACAAGATAACTCAGAGGATCTAAAACAAATAAAATCAGGATGCTGTTTCAGTGTGGACCCCTAAGAGCTTCTGTAACAGTTGATCGACTGACATGTACCAACATGCACATGATCACGCGTGACATTAACACGGTGACATGCACGTTATTAAAGAAAGAAACAACATTTTACAGATCCAGGATGTTTGCTCCTCCGAGTTCATATTTGGAATATATTATTCATGCATTACTACATGAACAATGTAAATCAGACCGTTTCGTTGTTTATCCAGCAGCGTAACGTGAAGTTAAGTGTCATGTGACATTCACGTTTATGAAATATTCAGCTCAGTTTCATGGAATAAATGCATCTTTTTCAAAGTATTTCCGCTACGAAACAATATCAGTGACAATGAACTACAGTGTGCACAAAACAAAACATTCACTTTTCAGGCCAAAAGGCCCCCCCCCACCGTTTCACCCCAACACACTTCCCATGGAGAACAGAGTCCCTGCTGTGATGAAAGGACCGAAATGACAAAAACAAAAAGGGTTGATTGTTGACCAAGAACACTGGACCGGCTTTACATTTGGGATTCATGCCGCCCACATTCAGCGTAATGGGCACTGAAGCCTGAAATCGTCATTTTCTAAACGTGCTCTTAATATTTAGGCGTCGATTTTTTTTTTTTTGTCAAGTGGTGTTTTGAAAATCCTGAACAAATAATGGAAAGTTGGAATCATCACAAGGCAAACACGCACGCTCACTGGCATTCACACAGAGCCCCGAGGTCTGCTAAGAGTGTCCCGGCACCGGTACGTCTTTCTGCTGGAGACCAGCGGGCAGCGGTCGACTGTTTCCTGGTACAACTGGTGCCGGTTCACCTGCGGCTCCAGCAGCGTCCGGCTCTGCAACAGAGAGTCGTTGTTGATGAGCTGCACCAACATGATCGGGACGCTAGCGATGACTATTTTCCCTTGCTCATTTGCAAATTACGGCAGCTGAGTTTTTGAGTCCTTTTTTTAGGTGCTACTAGTAGAAGCAGAAGAAACATCGTTTTATTTCTGCACCGTATGACTTTAAAAGGGCACTCCGCTGGTTTTACAAAACAGTATAATCTCTCCTGTGGCTCTGGAGGGAGATTTCCAACGTTTTGGGAACTCGGGGTCCAAGCAGTTTTGGAGTCAAACGCATACTATGACCTAAAAACACAGGACGTCTTCGCCTCTGCTGCTTTGATTTTGACGATTCCTTGATTTTTTATCTTTATTTTATTACTTGTGAGCAATGCTGCTGTAATCCTGTAATTTCCCCACTGAGGGACCAATAAAGGATTATCTTATCTCTTATCTTATTCTTTTTTAACATCTACTGTGGTTCCCCAAACCTTACAGAAGTGCAGTAGTGTACCTGTTACTGTAAAAGCTCCGTGTCGACTCTCTTTGGTTAAATAGGTTTTACACAACAATCATTGCAATGGGACACGTACCTTTGACCGCAGATTTTATCCTTTGGATTTCTTCTACCGCCTGAGGAGAGAAAACAAAATGGAAAACATTGTTGTGAGAACACAACTGTGCACATTAAGCTACAGTTTGCTTTAAGCTGCCCACTGCGTCTCAAAGGTGTCCGCAGCACTAAAGACGTACGCTGTTCGAGCACAGAATCTACAGAGTACAATAACAACATGTGGGTTCGGCTCTGAAGCGCTGCTGCTGGTTACTATGTCAGTCTACTGCACCTGCAGACTGTTGAAGAAAGTATTCCTGAATTCAACCGGCCAATGATTTGGTTTTTTTTAGTTCACCTGCTGTAGCCCGATCTTCTGAGCATTGAGTACTTCCTGTTTCCTCTCCAGCTCCTCCCTCTGTTTCTGCAGCTCCTCCGACTTCTTGTGGATGTCGTTCTCCTCGTTGTCCAGGTGGTTTTCATACTCTCTCAGCTCCTCCTCGGTGTAAATGGGTTTTTGGTCTAAAGTCTGCGTCGGGAAGGGAACCATATCATGCAATGGATCCAATAATAGGATGAATTTACGATGACAAATCAAAGCAGCACCAAATTGTGTGACATGGTGGATAACTGACTTTGTCTTAAATTAGGCAAACTGCAAAAGAAGGGTTTACTACCTTGCATTTGTACTGACTTTCATTGAATTCAACATTGATGAAATGCACTAACACGTTCAACCAAATTTGGACTCAGCTCAGTTGACATCATCTTCTCACGTAAAGCGTCACATTTCTGTCGGCATCCATCAGACTCCTCCATTAACTGCAGCCCTTACCTCCCACTCGTCTTTTTCCAAGAACTCCTCCTTCTGAGTGGCAGCCAGGAACTCGCTCAGTGACACGAGTCTGTCTTTGTTGGTGTCCACCTGAACATCAACACAAGCTTTGGTCAGTAAATGTTCTCCAAGATGAACTGTCGAGTACAATTCTGTCACATTTCTGCATCAATGACTAATCAAGTGATATCTGACACACTCCTATTCTGATTTTGGCATTGCTTAGATGGGTATTGTAGTTTTTGCACTTAAAAAATGGACAAATTGATCAAATAGGGGTGCTGTAACTGAAATATTTCAAAAACCAATACTGCACTTTTGACAAAAAAGGGGGAAATGCACTTGGAACATTGTTCTGGTGATAAATATTCAAAGGCAATCTCTTTACTGACTGCATTCAAAGGAGGATGTATCATCTCATCTGTGTTGCCTGATGAGGGCTGATCGTTACTGTGTCAATAACGCACTAGAGGCTCCAGGTCTGTTCCTGTGGTGGCTCACCTCACTCATTACGTGCTCTCTCATTCGCAGCCTCTCTTCCTCCATCTCGAACATGTCGTCCTCTTCATTTCCCGGCGTGTACACCTTCTCCAGCTGTAACGACGCATACAAATGCTAATTCGTCTTCACGTCCTCCTAAAGTGTGCAGAACCAGTTAGACCTGAATGCTGCAACATAAATACCTCTTTAGTGAAGAGAGCCTCGAGCTCGCTCTCATCCAGGAAGCCATCTCCGTTGCTGTCTGCAACACAAAACCAGTGACTGGAATGAACACGATGTCGACAGAGTGTTATGGTGCTCATTGTATCCAACTCATTCACATTTAATACGATTTTTTTCACTCGATTATAGAATCACGATTCAATGAAAGTCTTATATTCAGAGGTGCGTGATACGAGACTGGGAGCATTTTGACTGCCTCTCAACGGCTCTCATCCGGCGGCTCATCGCTAACAATGCTAACAGTGTTTCCCCGAGGGGGAACGAGAGGGCGGGGTCAGATGTAAGTGGTTTTTCGGTTACCGTGCATTTTGAAGAAGGTCTTGGGATCAAAGTTGTCTGGGTCCAACCCGTCCGACTCCTGCCACACCTCCTTCAGCTGGTCTTTACTGCCCTGCACACACACACACACACACACACACACACACACACACACACACACACACACACACACACACACACACACACACACACACACACACACACACACACACACACACACACACACGAGGTTGTCAGTTCACCTTGAAGCACAAATCGCTTCAAACGAGTTGTAATCTCTATTTGCATTCATGAACTCCAGCAGCAGCCTCACAGGGTGGTTGACTTTGGGATGCTCGGCGTGTTTCTTTCTCATCTCGTCGTAGTGCTGCTCCTCCGTCTTGCGCTCCTCCTCGTTCATGTTCCTCAGACGTTCCTTCCTCTCGTGCGCCTTCGTCATCTCGTACCTCTTGAACTCGTCGTGGCGGTCCTTGTCGTAGTTCTCCAGGTCTTTGGTCGCCTACGAATGAGAACAAAAAAAAAAAAAAGGTGAGGAGGGGAAATTCACACCCGAGTTGTACAACTTACACAGGCGAGTTCACTTTTCTGGAATTGATCCCAATACAAGTTGTCCTGGGAACAATAAAGCTACCGGGCTGTATGACTGTCAGGTCCGTACTCGGGGTGCATGGCATTTGATGAAGCGATGTCTCAGAGGGGATCAGTATAAAATGGTCCTCATGTTTAGCTCGTGCAGTGCAAATTGCACAATGTGATCCCTTTGAAGTATTGTTTTGAACTGACTTTTGTGATAAAAAAAACAACTTGCATGCAATTCTTTATTCTACATCCCTGCAGGTACCCGCCTGCTAAACAGTATATGGAAATGTTATGGCCGTTGATACTTGAGTATTTATCTGTGTTGTATGTGTTTCACCAAGCTATAGCAAGGCATGAATTGTTAACACCTAAAACACACAAACCCAGAGGGCTGACTTCCCCTTTGTTCATTCTTAGTTCACAGGAAACACGTTGCGCTCCCCAACAAAGAACCATGAAGCTGTCATGTGACACGAAAACAGTCCTGAGGCACACGGCTCGCTGTCTGACACGTAGTTATCATCCTAGTTATAGTGATAATATGAGGCGAGGTGTTGTTTACTTGGATCATGGGCAGGACTACAATGCAGTTACATACAAGCAGCAGCACTCCAGTAACAGTGTAGAGGAGAGGAGCATGTTCCGGATTAGCTTTTGAAAAGTCTTATCCATCCAATCTGTGACAAAAAACAGGGGGAAACAATCGCAAACTCCAACAAAATGTGGAAATGTGTATCCAAGATAACCCTGCGTGTGTGTGTGTGTGGGGCTGCCATGTGTTTATGGGGTCATTTGTTCTACTCGAGCAGTCTGAGGCAACAGCAGTCGTTCCTCTGTTTGTTAATGCCTGACGCAGATCTCTGTTTGATCGAAATGTTGCGCAATTAAGACTGCTGGGAGCTTTCAATACAGCGTGCAGATGTTTTGGTTGGAAGTTTTCATGGATGTGCGTACCCGACACTCAGTTTATGTTCGATGCTTGCTATGCCAATTCATTAATGGAGTTACTCTGGATTTTGAAAGGCAGCAATCTCACCTGATGAATTTCTATGAATGAGGATCCGCAACTACAGCCGCTGAGTAAAACTACTTTGTCTATTTAGTGAAGTCATCACTGCCTTTTACCGATTGGATGAGTTGGTCCAGGTCCTCCACCTCGAACGTGTTGGGATTGAGGTGGTTGAGATGCTCAAACTGTTTCAGCAGGGCCTGGTGGTCCACTGTCCGGCCTGCAAAGGACGGGAATAAGGAAACCTTTTATTTCACTGTAAAACAGCTACAGCTGCAGCAACTGAAGATATCAAACACATCTTTTGACTTATTCTGCATTTCACAAAAAGAGACAGAGATCGTGTCACTCAACTCGGGGCTGGTTACTCGTTCCTGTTTGCTGACCGAAGACATTTTGTGCTTCAGTAGTTCTTCGGCATATAACGGACACTCAGCTCGGCAAACACCGGCTTTGTTTACTTAAGTTTCTGCTCAAAAGAGTTAAGTAAGAGGAGATGAATGTAAATGTGGTTCTAAGCACGATGATTTAATATGACGCCACCTCTAAAGATGTGTCCACACATTCTGTATCCTGTTTTTAAACATCCATAAGTAACATTACTTTACAGAACTCTTCACCCCGGCCAGTGTAAGTCCCCGTTAGCTGCTGTGTCACATCATGTTCTTCTGTTTCAGAGCCACATCCTACATTCGACTGCTGATGCGTATTACAAAACGTCTTGTGCAACTTTTAGAAGCTCGAGTTCGTTAGCGACACATCACCATGACGTGCCGGAGTGCTTACCGTTCCCCCCCTGGATGTCATGTTTGGTTCTGATGAGCATCCGCAGCCGGCCCATCTCCTCCCTCTTCAGCTCGTCCAGCTTGGTCCGAAAATTGTTGTGGACAAAGTGCAGCTCTTTGGAAAGTTTGCCCAGCTGCGAGCGGGAAAATCAACACGCTCAATACAAAGTGTTTGTGTCAACAGAAAACAGTGGTGTGTTTTGCGAGTGTGCAGACGCACCTTGATGTCATCCATGTTGGCATTTTTGAGCTTTTCTTTGAAGTGGGGGTCTTTCTCGAGGTACTCGATGACTTCCCTGAGGTAGCGGTCGTAGTGCAGCCCGGTCTCCTGAAGCATGAAGCCAACGCACAGGTCAGTGTTTGTTGACAGAGGACTAAAATCTTCATTTAACTTGTTAATTTCTAACTCGACTTAGGGCCATTATGTAAAACCTTTGTCTTACGTAACTCTTGCTAATGACGATAGCATCTAATTCAACCGGTTATTGCTCTCCTTTGTTTCGAGCAAAACCTCTGAAATACTCCGAATTTTACAGTCAACCTTTCACCCAGAAGCAAGTGCACTTTCCATGTGAAACACCCCTCGCTGAGACACTGTAAACACAAATGATTCCCTCCTGGGCCCGACCCAGAGGTATTTGGTGTAATCAGCTGTAAGACTTTAAATGTGACATCGTATGACACAGAGACTCACAGCACTCTGTGGTGGCTCCAGCTCCTTCTCTTGAGGCTTCTCTTTGGTCTTGTCCACACTGATCGGCACTGACTGGATGCACAGCCACAAACTCAGCAGAACCAGCCCACAGTGGGCCACGGCTCTACCACTCGCCATCTGGTTCGGCACATAAATTAAGACAATTAGGAGTTAATTGATGTTAATTGATGTTGCGATGCTACATAAACATGTTTTTTGTTGTGTAGTCGTACATGTCCAGTGTGTGTGAACAGGTGCCCACAACATCACCTGGAGACAATATGGAATGCGGTTATGCAAGTTAGTCCTGATCCCAAAAGCAACTCTCTGCCACAAGCAACGCGCTGTGCAACGTGTTTTGGTGGATAAAGACGCAACGAGCTCACTTTGAAGCAATTCGTCCACCTGTAGCCTTCCATCTTTAAACAGAGTTGTGTGAACCTGCAACTTACACGTCACGACAGGCTCACGAGCTAACCGTATCACTTTACGTTAACACGGTTGCTAGTTAATTCATTATCCCAAAGCTGCAAAAACAAGCCCTATTATGTGGTCAATTGGAAGAATTAATCGCGTTTGACGTATAATAATCCCTACTCGCACATGTGTACTTACTTTGAGCTGCTCTTGCGTTACTCTTTACCGTTTGGTTGTTCCTCAAAGTGCCTCCGAGCTTCACTGGAGCTTGTTTACAGCTGTCATCCACCAACAACACGAGCTGCTCTGAGGCCACAACCTACAGGGAGAGAGGAAAAAGGTTGTGATCACCACGGCAACGCCCCGCCCCCCGACGCTCCTGATTGGCCAGGGGAAAAGTACACTTTCTTCAGCAAAACAGTCGCGTTGAGAGCTGATTGGGCACTCGACCTGTCAGTCAAAGAGTATACGAGCGTCAACTCGTGTGGTTTATGGCGCTTTGGGACAAACCGTACGTGGCGTTCACGAGGGCGGAGTTAGAGTTTGTATGTAAGAAACGTCATGTTGTAAAACTGGATTACACATACACACATACATGTACTGGTTTACACATACACACATACATGTACTGGATTACACATACACACATACATGTACTGGATTACACATACTTAGCTGTATATTTGTACACCGCAGCACTGGTCCAGTGCAAATTAAATCAACTGAGATGGAGAATATTTAGCATTTCAATGGAATTGATGTCATTCATTTGGCGTTTTGGGTCAAAATTGCTATAAAACTGTTAGAACAATTCACTCGAGACTGGTGTAAAAAATCATTCATCATTGGATATTTATTCTTTGCAAAGAAGGAGACAGGGTTGATTCACATACAGAATGTACATCAGGCCTTAAACACTACAGAGGAGATGAGCTTCTGTTAAATGTATACCATTCTTTAATCATTTAAACGCATACTAATTAGTCATTTAGATTTTTCCCAACAAAAACTGTTTTTCTTTATGTTGTCCAAAAGCCCATTTAAAATGTCTAATTTAATCAGAATCAGAATCAGCTTTATTGGCCATGTATGCGTACGAATACATAGAATATACAAATAATATAAAAACAAGGACATTAAAGACAACAAAGTAGAACAGAGAAACTAAGCATACACATTTAACATGTAACTACTATGTACAATATATATATATATATATATCGAAGAATATATATGAACATAAAGAACAACAACAATGACAATGGATTTGGGATGCACATTGTGTGTGTTTGTGTGTGCGTGTGTGTGTGTGTGTTTAGTCTATCATTGCATCATTGTTTCCTTTCACCCACATGTTGAACAGTGTTTACACAGTCTAGCTACTGCACACATGGTAGGAGTGAGTATGCCTGAACAACAAAACAGCCACAGGGTATAACAGTGGTGAAGTCATCAGATATTTTATTTAAGTTAAAGTACTGTAGCAATTGCATAATGTTAAGATACTCCATTGACAGTAAAAGTCAAATTATTCTAAGTCGTCTTATGTTCTTCATAATTATTACGGATGCATTACTGTGTGAGAGTAATATAGTATTATATATGTGACATTTTAATGAAAGCTACTTCATCCCTCTACTCCACTGCTAGATAGATAGATAGATAGATAGATAGATAGATAGATAGATAGATAGATAGATAGATAGATAGATAGATACTTTATTAATCCCGCAAGGGGAAATTTGTTCACTACAGCAGCATTATGATACAGGTAAGCAATCAAAGTAACAGAGGATAAAAATGCACGATGTATACAATGAAATATTAAATGAACTAACTAAACAGTAGATAGATTCGATTCGATTAGATATATACTTTATTCATTTGTCAAAAAACAAAGTTAAAGTTTGCATCACTAACTATAATGTCGTGATGTAAATGTATATTTACACGTGACTTTTCTCTGAGCATTGTATTTTAGGCCACATATGTGAGTACTTCTTCCATCAATGGCGGCATCAATGGCGGTGCATAAAACACGAACAGGTTGGTCTCAACACTAACTGCGTTGGTCCACGCGGTGGCGCTGCTGTCCCATCAAATCTTCAGCAACAGAAAAAAAGCGACCCAACCAAAAACTCAATCCAACCACCTCAACAGGAACTGACGTCTCTTCGGTGCAAGTGGATGGAAAAAAAAAATGCAGCTGCAGGAAAAATGGCTCCAAACACCGCACCGCTGAAAGGTAAGAAAGGAGCCGTTTCAACAGGGAATGTCTGCGCGTTGAAGTTGTACTTCGCGGTGGCCTGAGATCCTCCGTCGTATCCCGGGTCCGTTTCCAGCACGAGTAAAGCTGCGGTTCTTCCTTGTTGTCGGCAGGACCACAAGCAGTTCTCTGGGTACTTTTAAATAATTTAAAATCACTGCGCCGCAAAGTGCGGAACACTCGTGTAACTTCTCGCCGTGGTGCCTCTGTTTTCAGTTCACGTCCACGTTTCTCTCTCAACCTTCTGTTTACCTGTTTTCTTTTTGCGTAGCGTTCTGTTAGCGGCTAACTTTAGCATCCAACAAAGTTAGAAGTTTCCAAAGCCGCGTTGTAGACCGATATGTTAGTCCGCCGCTGTGTGTTTCACCGCCGGTACACTGTGTTTTTATATTCCGTAGCGTTAGCTGTGAACAGGCGGAGTTGCAACAACACTTCAGTCGGTTGTGTCTCCAGTGAATGTCTTCTAAAATGTGATTATTATTCAATACCTCAGCGCTAACCATCCACACTGGGGATCAGGGGAAAGGGTCTCTCCCCCCCCCGTCAGTAGAGGGACAATTTAGATGTTTAGCTAATTAACATGCAGGAATGAACACACACACATTCATGGGACTGCTTGTGTGCAGTGATTGTATGTTTCTCTGCCTATAACAAGCACCAAATGTGCAATTCTGTGTTCCATTAGAGCTCCTACAGTTTGAAAGATAAGGTTAGTGTTAATGCATTGTGTAAATGCTGTAGTTGTCAGACTGAACCCTCGATGAGGGCCAAGTTGAACATGATGCGGGACTTCACCCCCCAGTGGTCCTGTCTGTTTTTGTTTTCTTTTTATAGACTTAATGTTCTGCACAGGCGAACATCAGCAATAGATAAGCCAGTGCAGGAAAAGAAAAGAAGATTGAGTGCATTGTTAACTTTCCCCACAGAACACATCTATAAACTTGACCTGGTTACTTATTTTCCCTTTTCTAAGGATGTTGTGCTGTACTTTGGTCGGCGGTACAGAGAAATGCTAACATCTGCACTTTTGCACAGCTACTGGAAGGAAAAACCCTGCCTCATTAGGGTCAACATAGGTTCACGAGTCGGCCTTAAAACATGAACACTGAGCAGGTTTTGATTGCTGTATCCGTATCATCCCTGTTGACTTGAAGATGTACTCTCAGTGGAGCAAACCCTCTGTCCTCGCTCTGTGCACAAATGTATCTGAAGCAGTCTGAGTGAGTCAAACAAGTGGGCATCTTCTGAAGTTAGTCTTCTTAGTACAAACCGACTCCTTTCTTCTACCTGCCTCTGTAGTCTGTCAAGTAAGAGAGGAAATACGAGCTTCCTCCTCCTGCTAACAGGTGCTTTATGTGAAATATTAATACGGAATAATTATGAGGACGAATGGCCACAAATCTTTAATTCAGCTGGAACAAGCTGATCTAGAATACATATGTGAGGCTGGCACAATAAGATGATTTTACAATATTAAAGCTACCTAACGGGCAAATTAAACTGCATGTTAAGGGGTTAGAACCCCATGGCTTTGTCAAACCATCAAGCAAGTGATCTCCAGTCTCTCCAGTACAAACCTCCGCATCCTCACATCTTTTCACTGGGTAAAGCATCCTCACATCTTTTCACTGGGTAAAGCATCCTCACATCTTTTCACTGGGTAAAGCATCCTCACATCTTTTCACTGGGTAAAGCATCCTCACATCTTTTCACTGGGTAAAGCATCCTCACATCTTTTCACTGGGTAAAGCATCCTCACATCTTTTCACTGGGTAAAGCATCCTCACATCTTTTCACTGGGTAAAGCATCCTCACATCTTTTCACTGGGTAAAGCATCCGCACATCTTTTCACTGGGTAAAGCATCCTCACTGGAGGCTTACGGCTCTGCCATCCTCTGCCATGGTGCAGTGCAGAGGGCAAAGAATTTGTCTCGGCTGCCGTTGGCTTTTCTCCACAAGTGGGGCTTTCCTTCTCTGTATGTCTCCTGATGCCTTATATGGACTTTAAGCATGTGACCGTCTTGATTCAGGATGGTCTGTGTTTAGCCGTGGTTTTGGGTGTTTTAGTGTAGCTTGAGTCCTGTTGAATCTCCGTTTGTTAAAGCAGCACACAGCCCATTGTGCTCGTCTCCGTCTTCCTTCAGTTGGATATACACTACTGTGTCTTGCATTATCTGCCCAATCTGCAATTATCTACAGTAGGAACCAGTTTGTGAACTTTTATCACACTATGCGGTTTCTTAGATGACCCGGTGTTCACATACAGAACCAGGAAGTAGCTACTGTTTGTTGTCTGGCTGACACTCTGACCTTTTGGTTATGGAACAGTGACTTTAACTACTAAGCTTCAATCTGCCATGCAGGGCATTCTAACTGTACGCAGACTCAATAGCACACAGATGGACTGCTTTGGTCGGAGCGTGTGACATTTCTGCACAGAATGAAGGCGTCGGTGACGGCAGGCGCCACAAAGACGATGACCTTTTGATGCGGTTAGTGTCCCAAAGCTGTGCTCCTGGCAGAGTTGGCACCGAGCTCCCACAGTCGAATGCCTAATGAATGCAGCCACGTTGTCACGGCCCGCTGGTGTTAGCACAGCTGATAAGACAATCTTGGGCCATGGTGCTAACGTAATGCTAACAGAGTGAGATAAAGCCAGGGGAAGAGAGAGAGAGAGAGAGAGAGAGAGAGAGAGAGATACCCGTTGGGCTGATTAGCATGCCAAATTCCTCAGCTGCACAATAGTGCTAGGCTAGCCCCGAGCCCCAGCACAGCCAGCCCTCTCCACCACAATGGGAGGGGAAGCTCAGGAGAGGCCGGTGACGCCTGGGGAGGGAAGGAACTCAATCAACCCTGGGGCTTTGATCGCTCAATGAATGGTGGCTTTGAGAAGGCGCCGTGTCGTTTCAGGACCACAAGACACTCTCTGCAGCGATGTTGTTCTCGTCTTGTAGACGTGGGATACTCTTGGCTCCCGCCTGTTGTAGGGCAACCGTAAATAGTTTGGATTATCAAGAGTTAGCCATTGTTGTTTTTTGAGGAGGAAAAAGCAGTTTGCTGACATCCCCTTGGGAGGGGAGATGAATCACTAAGGAGCTGTTAGTTCCTGTCCTGAACAGAAGCACACAGATTTGTACATTACAATGTGGCGTGAGTCATTTGCCACTTCCTTGTTATAAATCCCTTTGCTGTTGTTTGATGAAGCCTTTCTTTTGGTATGTGGTCAGCCCAGCTGCTTGGTTAAACAATTGCTCAGTGCACCTTGCAATGTCACGGTGAACAGCAAAGAGGCTCACTGACGGGCGAGAGCTTGTTGTGAGCGAGCTGATCAGTTCACATGTCGTGAACATGCTTGTAATATGACCTGAATGACGCCCGTGACTCCAAAAACCAGCGCGAGTAATTACCGGCTGTGCATACGTGACAAATGACAAATCAATAATCGACCGAGGCCGGGTTACAGCAGCAAGCCCAAGAGAAACCTTCCATGAAGAACTGAGCTAAAGCTGACATGCGTTTCACACAATAAACAATATTTGATACACATTCTGTCTACGACCAGCTCATTAAGAAATGCTTATGACTGGTAATATTACAATTTCTGGTCAGATTTTCCAGCATAGTCTCAAAATGTTTCTAAATTCTACACCGACTGCTTTGAATCTGTTTGACCACCTCTTGATGGTATTAATCAAATGTTTTTCCCTTTTTTTTTTTAGGTGTTTAAAGATCTGCTACGCAACCCTTTCAGCCACACTTACAAGCTGTCACACTCATGGCACCTTCCAGTTGACACAATGGCCCAGATATCAAGTGGTAATGGGTTCAAGGTGGTTGTCCCCCAGCCAAAGGGGGTTGTGGGTAAAGAGGAAGCCCTCCGCATGGAGGAAGAAGCTTTAGCAAAGTTGCAAAGGGACAAGAGACCCACTCTTTCAGCTTCGACATCCTCGTCTTCCTCTGCAGCCTCCTTATCCTCCTCCAAAGCATCCAAATCTACCACTACTGCTCCTCGGCCTTTACCCGCCACCAACAGACCCGAAAAGGACCTCATTGTCTTCCCAGAGACCAAGAAGCCGGCAGAGCAGGACAAGTTCAGGGATATCGATGTTGACAAGCTGACCAATGAGGAACTTGAAAAGCTCCTACTGGATGAAAACTTTGGGGTTAACAGCAAGGTGTCCCGCCCCTCGTCTCTGCTGGGGTTTAACCTCAGCGCCTCCTACCCTGGAGGCAACCTCGGTAGCTCCTCTCCCTTCCTCAGCGGCCAGTGGACACCTGTTCTGTCCACCCCATTGAACTCCAGTGTGTCCACTCCCACCCACCAGCCTACCCCGCTTTTCCCCTCTGCTCCGTTCCCCAAACCAGGCACATTTCAGAATGGCTTCACTTCGACCATGTCGCCCTTCATGGCCCTGACGGCGACGCAGCCGTCCTTCATGGCCTTCGCTCCCATCCAGCCCGCTGCTGCCATGGTCTTCCCGCAGCAGGCCGTGGACCCGGAGATGGCCAAACTGTTCGACAAGATTGCCAGCACCTCAGAATACTTGAAGAACGGCAAATCGGCCGGCACTGAGATAGATTCCTCTCAAGCGGGCGCAGCTTCTCTGGCGCCCAACCCACCACCCCAGCAGCCAGCAGTGGTGGAATCCCCCAGCATCAGCCGCTTTGACTGGCTGGATCTGGACCCACTGACAAAGCACAAAGCTGAGAATGAGGAAGCATCTACGGCATCGGGGGGCGCTGCGCCGACGGTACCGGGAGTCGCAGGGGATCCCTGGGACGCAGTGCTGGAGACCGAAGGGAACAGCAGCATCAGCACCAGCCCTCCGCCGGAGGTGAAGGCGTTGCTGACGGTTCGCTCACAGCACAGGAGAGCATCAACGGGAGCCTCCGTCACCAGGAGTCACTCGCTCAACATCCCGGGGACCTCCTCCCAGCACAAACCAAACAACCAGGTAGGACTGCAGTGAAATGGAAATCTTCTCTTACCTTTTTTAGATGTCAGGGACATTCTGCAGGGTTTTCTATCGGCCTTTTCACAGTACACTTTCTGACATGTCATAGCAGGAAACTTTTGTAATTTAACACCGTAAATGTGTGTCTGTGCGGTTTTGTCTGTGGTTTTCTCACTGGTTTGAAGTGGGCAGGACTCAATTGGGAAAAGACAATGTTACATTCTTCTGTGCACCGTATCAAGATTTAGCAACAATCCAAAATGTAATGACGGTTGTTGTCAGACTACTGCGAATCAATTCTGATCAAACCACAAGCACACATTTCTGATGAAGCAAATGAACTACGTTTTTGAGTGTTCAACTCCTAATGTGTAAGGTTTTGTTTTTCCGAACTCTTGCTTGGTCACGCATATTTGATATCGTAGAGAAAAACTTCATATGCAAGAGTTTTGTCATGTGTTAACTTGGGTCCAGTGCCAGTCTGTCTTTGCACAGCATTATGCGTTGCAGAATAGATTACTGAACTAACCCACAGGACTCTTGCAACACGAGCGAGTGGGGAGTGAAGTTTAGTCAGAACAGACGATGGTGGATCTTCTCTTTCGCCCGAAACACCCGTCAAAGTCTTTCTTACAACTGCAAGTATTCTCCTCATCCATCCATCCATCCATCCACCAGCACAAGCCGAACATCCTCTTCACTTCCGCTCCCTGTAATTGAGTGTTTTCGCTGCGGTTAGCTTCCCACTGATTCGTCCCACAATTTCCTCTCAACCGCATTTTGTGATTAATTTTGCCATGCAAGTGATCTGATTGCTTGTGATGAATATTTAGAGCATTCATTTGGGACAGTGCTGGTAGGCAAGTGGCATGGGACGTTGTTGCCTCCACTGCCCCCCCCCCCCCCCCTTCAACCAAACAACCATCTGTCATTTGGCTGGCAGGTCTGTGTTGAGACGAGATGACCGTCTTAGTCAGCAGTAAAACGCATACCGAGGCCGACCGGCCCAACATGAATGTGTCACCATGTGTCTTCCTCTTTATTCAGTATTTGACAGTCGGGTTAACCGGACGTTGTAAATCCTTCTGTCGGGAAATGAATGAGTAAAGATATTACACCAACTCGCGGTTGACCCTCCCCTAGTCCCCCCCCCCCCCCCTTTAGGTAATATTGCGAGCTTGACAAAAAGAAACATGGTGACGCCGGCTGTGTTGGGATGGGTCAATGGGTAGAAATATGAATAGTCACACCTAGTATAGTCATGCTTGAGGCATGCACGTCTCTCCCCATACAGAGTACAAGAAACAAACAATACCGGGTTATTAGGACAACTTCCTGCTCATTGTGTTTCTGTGTCACCATGACCAAACAATTGGTCTGTGGCACACACACCAGACCAGGGTGATGGTTAACCTGACAGCACTGTACAAGGCCCTTATTTTACTGAACGTAGACATTCAACCTGAGCAGCCGGGGGGGGGGGCAGTTTCAACATACTGTTCCAGTAGAAGGCCACCTGTGGGACTCTACAGACATGTAATTTGCGCCTCATCATAGTCGACCAGTCTGTACACCCAGCTGAGTCCTCCAGGGTTGAGGAATGTCTCCTCCGTTGGAAAGGATGAAACGGCATTCCTTTACACTTCCCTATAGGTTATGTCTAAGTTCAAGCCAGCAGACAACCGCGTTGTATAACTTGAGCCTTTTTTAGCTCAACATTCTTCACATTATGTCCTGAAACACTCTCACTTTGTTTGTATGTTTGCCTGCACCTCTTGTTCCATGTTGTTATGAACAGGAACAAGTCTGTACAGCTCCCCCATGCCTCACAGCAGCACCATAATCGCCCAAAACATCAGCCTGATAAGTTGCTTACGGGATAAAGATGCCTTGTTTGTTATTTGATGTCGGGATGCCTGTGGCATGCTGAACTTCAGGATGAGATCCTGTGACGAGGGCAAATAAGACAACAATATCTGCTTCACAATAAAAGACTCCCAGTAGTTTGTGTGTGTGGAAAGTGTTTGATATGAAGCAGCTTGAAATGGTCCGTCTGCAGGAGGTTAATACTGCAACTATAGCTCCATCAGAACAATCGGTCGAGGTTGAGGTCGATTAGAGGGGCGTGAAAACGGGAACACGGCAGCGGAACTAGACGTCCAACCACAGAGGCTGTAAAACCAGGAGCTACAAGACCAAATAACAAAGGCTTCAAAAACAATCTTTCTCTTAGTTGCCCGCATGCTCGGTTTACAGTGATGACACAGCTTGGTTGAGGGCGGAGCTTAGTCGAGGTCTGGCTTTGCTTTATAAGAAAGACTAACATATTGCAGTCCCCTGAAAATTGTTTTTTGTCTCGCTTCACCTAAAAGACCAAACCATTGCTGAGCATGGTTTCTGCTCACGTATGCATTTGCATTGCCGCAAAAAACATCTTTCAAAGCATGCATTTATGTTGGATTGTTGTGTGGTGTTCCGACCATTTCGGCGTGTCTCAGGTTTCAATTCATTTCACTGCGCGTGAAATGGAAACTTGCTTGTTAAATGTTATTTTACTATTGTGTGTAGTATTGTTAAAGATGTTAAACCTGTGGTGCATTAATACATGATCCTGTTAGACGTCCATTAAGAGAGTGAGTTAGCAAAGAGCGTTGTGTTCATGAGCTGTGAGAGAAAATCCAACCCAGAGGACACAAACAAAGCCTCACAGAATAACGTGAGTCCGACAGGTCAACGCAAACTTTAAAAGCCACGTGTTGTTACTTGGTGTTGATACTTTATTGCACTATTTTTATTGAACTTCCCATCGATTAATATCGGCGACGGTCGTAAACACCCACTTATGTTTTTACGACCGATACAAATAACTCTGCTGCGTCATAAAATGCATCGTAAGCAAATCGGTTGTGCCTAGTCCACACTACACGACTTAAGCCCTGAGTTTCCACCCACCAAGTGTGAACTGTTCAAAGACGCACGCAGACCGGCTCGCCGATGCATCGCAGAGACATCCAAGATATCTAGCGGGCTAAATATCTGGACATCTCTATTGGCTGAGCGACAGCCAATGAGAGTGCAAGACATGCAGTGAGGGGAATCCTGGGGTGAGAGTCGCCTATAACGGTAGCAACTTTACCGTATGTGTTGCATGTGCAACTCGGACCAAAGCTGTTGATGCACTCGTAGGAAACAGGCTATGAAGAGCAAAGTCGTGTGGGAACCGATATTAAAGTACATAATGTTCTGCGGCTTGCTTGAACAAGAGAATCCTGTCCAGCACCTGGTATTACAATATTTCCTGTGTCACTTCTTGTGTGTGTTTTGGTGACAAAACATAGTTTGGAGACCACACATACTCATCGGGGGTTCCCACTGGTAATAGATCATGTAGTGTTCGGATGGCCTGAAGCTGAGAAGCCTTGCTTTAGTTGTCCAGACTGCCGTGTGAGATGTGGGCAGAAGGGGCAACATGGAACGAAAGAGGTTGAACTTAGTTTCCCTCCTTTCATTCTCATTCTGTTTACGATCTCTTCCTTCGTCTCTCGATTAGTTTCTTCACCTCTGTCACTGTGCTGGTGTGTGTCTGCTCGTCTTCTGCCCTCCTTCCATTCACCGTGGTGCCCGGCTACTGATCCCTTGCTTTGGCCTTGTGGGTATGAAGCTGTCGGTTCGTGATAATCAGCAGTCAAACAAATGGCTCTATCTGCGGTCACGCCTCACAGCACCAGCGCCTGGTCACACTGTTTGCAAAGCACTACTGGAAATGAATGCGTCATTTACCGCACGTTGCCATGTCTGGCTTCATAATGCTTATCTTCACGATTGTTTCAAGGAGTTCTGCTTGATTCAGTTGGGTTTTTCGGGGGGGGGGGGGGGTTCGTGCAGTAGATAGTAGTTGGTAGTTGGAGGTGTAGAATGCACATCTGTTTGTTGGACTAACCGGCTATTCATCCGATTGATTTAGCAGGACCAGTGTTTCAGTAACTCTATGCTGATGTGTGTGTGACTGGTTAATGGAGATAACGATTACGTAACGAGTCGGATTAAACACTCGGCTGGACTTGTGTTTGAGTGGCCCTGTTAAAACACACCCTGAAGTACTTTGCTTGCTCTTTCATTGCAGATGGAGTCGGCGTGTCTGTGCCTGTTTGTTCTTGCACTGTTCCTACCCAATGACCCTGCGGGCTGATTTTTGCCTGAACTAGCAAAAAATGTTTATCTGAAAATCAGCTGTGATTCAAGATGTGTTAAACTGAACCATACAGTACGCCAGCATGCACTGTACATGTTTTAGCCAATCAGAGCTCTCCTTCCTCTGCAGATTTATAGGCCTCCAGCAGCTCTTTTACGTCTCTCACCCCTCCATGCCATCCCACTCCAGACGCCGGCCCAGTTTCTTTTTATTATCCTCCAATTACACCTGAAGCACGGGTATCAAAGCGCTGTTGCACCGGGCAGATTGCAGGTTTAGAAGATGTTGTAGTTCCTGGTCGTGGCACGGGTCCCAGTCAACTGTGTCTCCTGACCTTTGACCTTGTTTACTGGCAGAAAAACAGCAGATGCATTGTGGGAGACTGATTGAGGAAGCAGGTAGAAACCAGATACCAATGCGCATAATAAAACACGTGTTTAAGGAATGAGTCTGCAGAGATTTCGGAAATTTCCTCAAATCACAAAATAGTGAATCTATCAGATGCTCTTTGACGGTCGGCCTGCGATTTCAGTCTCTCACAGGAAGTGTGAGCGAGGGAGCCGTCAGTCGTTTCCTGATCGAAAGAAGAAGTGGATTTGTTTTCAGAGCTGCTGGTTCCTCTGATGTAAACCACGGAGCTTCTCTCAGGCACCGATCGATGAAGCTGCATTCAGGCAAAACGTTCAGCTGACAGTTATGAGTTGCGGAGTCTCAACAAGCCGTTTTAAAATCAATCAAAATCTCTTCAGTAAGTGCTGGATCAGCACAACGCTGAGCACACTCAGCGTTTTCCCTCAAAGTCATGTCGTACAGTGAAGCCTGACTTCTGGGTCATGAATTAAGATTTAAAACAATTACACAAGCTGCTGATTTAAGCTTCTGTTAAAACATTTATTTGTCAGAGAATGAAAGTTTGAGCACTGTCGAACTCAAATATTTAAGATAATCTTGTAATGTAATTTTCACAGTTGACTTATCATGACGCCGCTGCCCAGCGTCTCGATTTAAGAACTGGAAGGCTGGTCGGATATGTGCGATGGCTCGTGAACATGCGAGTGCAGGTGTCCTCTGTGTGGGGTAGTTTTCGTTAGGCGGGCACAGCGCGGTGAGAAGGTATCTCATGTCTGGATGTGTGGTGTAACTCGACGCCGATGCCGGGCTTGGAATTACCACCAGCCGCCAGTCACGGCTGTGCCTGTTCCAGCCGTTCAGCTCTGCTACTGTAGTCAAGCTCAAAGTTAGTCACGCTAACCGTGTTCTAACTCATGTCTGTTTATGCTCAAGCCTTTGAGAGATGGGGGGTAGAAGCTAGTTTTATATGAAGATTGTGCCAAATCATCTAGAAGATTGATGAGCAATACTAGTTTTTCATTGTTTGCTTATTGTAAATTAGTTCCACGACTAAAAGTTTCTGTTCCGTGTCCTTGAAGTCCAACATGAGTGTTGAATAGATTTCGTGAATAGATTTGAATAGATTTCTTGAAACATTATAGTTTGCATGCTTGGTGTACATGAAAAAGCTCGCAGGCTTCCTCTCCGCTGGGTTGTGATGATGATTGTGTGCGCATGTGCGTGCACGTGCATTCTTGTTTGCATGCACCAGAACAAGCAAAACAGGAACCCACTCATAACATGGCACATATCATCCTCCTCCTAGTAGTTAAAAACACCTCGTCTGAAGGCTGAAGTATTTCTTTCCCTGCTGCTCTGAAGCACACTGACACCTTAGATCCTGTCTCTAGCTTTAGTAGAAGCAGGAGTCACATGTTTCATAATTGATTACGTCTCACTCAGGAGCACAAGGTGTCCAACTAAATGATGTAGGACAGAAACGCCTCTTTTCCAGACTTGATGCTGTCAGGATGGTTATGTCAGAGCTCTCAGCTGGTTTGGAAAGTCTGATCATAGCTCGCAAAAATCCATCAGTGGAATCCATCATGATGATGTTGAAAAACCAGCTGGAACTACCGGTCACATACCACAGTTCACTATGCATGACCGGACGCCATCACGGTCATATTCTTCCTTTATGTTGTGCGGCGTGTGCTCTGTGTTACAGTCGGCGCCGTGACGCATCGCGGTTAAAAGCGGAGAAAGGATGAAGGGAATTAGTCTGTGTGGGAATAACATGAAGCCGTTCCCAGGGCTTCGGACACCAGGAGCTCTCCGTCCCCGTCCGACTAAATCGATGGAGTGAAACAAAGACGGGCTGTCCCACCGGCGGCCCGGCTGAGTGTGTTTGTGTGTGCGTTGCAGCGTGACCGTCGGCGAACACGGCCTCGTTGGATTATTTATTATTTGTTTTCGCTGAAGCAATCCTCACTCCAAACATAAACACTCGGAACGTCTCTTCTTCCTCTCTTATCCCCCTCACTGTCTCTCCCCCGCTGTCCCTCCCCGTCTGTCGCCTCACTCTGTTTATCGATTTCCCTGTTTTTGTTTTGTTTTCGTCGGTCATCAACTCCAGAGCGATGTGCGCAAATAGTCTTATTGACCCACTAACAGCATTGTCTGCAAACATATGGAAGGTGTGAGGCCGAATGTTTTGTGCAGGCAGGATGCCAGTCTCCTCTGTGCCTCTGGCTGGGAGATGCAGGTGCTTTGGTGGTTCCAGGCTTGGCCTCCTTTTGCAGGCTCCACATGCTGGCTTTGAGATTTCTATCTGCTGGTGTTATGTCAGGTCAGCACTTTGAGCAAAGCTCCTGGGGCCGCACGGTTATGGTCTGTATGATATCTCGGATTAATCTGCTGGATGTTGGGATTTTGGTAATTTGAGTTGGCGCGCTTTTTCCTTTTTTAATTTTAAGATGTATTTTGGGGGCATTTTGCCTTTTAGTTGACAGGAAAGGGTTCAACGAACCGAACCGGGTACATCGTAGTTCTATGTTTTTTAGAATTGTCAGACATTCTTTGGTTCTAGCGTCTCCAAAGTGAGGAGTTGCTGCTCTTTCTTCTTTTATGTAATTGTCAATCGAATAGTTTTTGGATTGTTGGTCAGACAAATTGAAAAGTCCGGGGCATTTAATACGCCGAATAATTAATTAACTTGTCAGAATAACTGAATGTTATTTGAAGCTGCAGCCCGAATTTTGTGGCGCCAACATAAATCCATATGATCTTTTCTCGCTGTTTTTAAAGCTGCACTTTCAGGAAAGGGCTTGGTAGTTTAATAATTCACAACATTAAATCAATAAGTCTGAACTGACTGAGGTGTGAGTCCAGAGCAGATTAATGTGAGGGCAGGAAAAGATCCACCAGCTGTACTGGGTCCTTTATGCATCTGACGATCTCCAGTGAGAACGTTTAACACCCTCAAAATGTTTTGCAAGAGCAATTTCTCATTTCACTGCACATGAAAAATAAGCTGTACCTTCCCCCCCAAGCTCATCAAAAAATAAACTCTCGCTTCAGAATCTCCCAGAGGTCTTTTAAGAGGAGGAATAAACTATTATTACTTTCCAAACATTCCCTTTACCCTCGCTGCCCTTGTCTTCCCTGAGTGATGTCAGAGGCACAGATTTGCGAGCCGTGACGGAGCACTTTTGCACACAGGCCACAGCCTGGTGCAGGAAGGGGCGGGGCCTTTCGCTCCTCATTTCCTGTGCCACAGGAAGCGCATTCCTCAGCCGCTGACAGTAAGACGGCACGAAAAAAAGAGCGTAACTGCATGTTCCAGGAACCTCTGATAAATCCTAAGGGGGGGGGGGGGGGAGAGAGAGAGAGGGCGTTCAGCTCAGCTCAGCTCAATTCTTGTTGAAATATTTATGAGTAGAAAATAGATTTGATAACAATGTTTTCTGTGTGTATTGCAGCACTTTTTCTGGAGTGTATACGTGTTGTCGTTTGTGCCAGAGAGACTGTCTGAATCAGAATTTACACTTGAGAAGCTGAACCTTAATTAAAGCTCGTTCACAGTTTAAGAGATGAAGGCGTAACGGGGCTGGAGACCTCTGTGTGTTTCTTTGTGTCCAGCCTTTGCCCTCACTGACATGTTTATTGGCTCTGTAGGATTCATAGCTCTGAGATTATTTAATAACACTGCCCCTTGTTGTCCTGTCAGCCCTGTTAAACTGATGGAATGAGTTCATATGTGTTGCACTATAAACTGAGTGAAGCGTGTTACTCACATGTACTCTTCTTTGTGCACGTGTCTCCTGTAGGACAAGGGAAAAGGTTTGGTGAAGAACGCCGCCCTGGAAGAACAGGACGCTCAAAGCCTCGAGGTTATCGCCTTCTGTGAAGACGTAGCAGCGTAAGGTCCTTCCTGTTGGCGGCAGAATAAAGCACATAAAGCAGGCTGCAGTTCTACACTTCAATGTCTGTCCAAAGCATCATAGCTCATCTAAAAATTTATCGTTTTTTCTTCTAGTTTGTATGCTTACGCATATTCCTGAATATATACACATAATTGCATGTTTTCGTTTCCTGAGCCGGCACAGAGCCTCTCTCTCTCTCTGCAGCAGTTAGTTTGGGTGGAGTGATGATGAAGCTGCGCTCAGGGAATCCACTTACATTGAGATAACGGAGTCAACGCTCCACATAGTCCACGACGAGTAACTTAACTGCTCATGAGAGCGTAAATGAAGAAAAATGTCAAAACAGGCAGCTATTTCCACTAGAAATGGTACGTTTCAGTTGATTCTACATGCAAATACCATTTTTGTTTCTTCAGAAATCCCCCCCCCCCCCCCCCCCCCCTCCATCCATCCAATATTCTCATTCAATTCATGAGGCCGGCTGGCTACGGCTGCAAAAATAAACGTTGACAATTCTGGTTGTTTTTTCCCTCTACTAGTCTGCGCTCCAAATTCCCTCATGGCGACGTGTCCACCAACCCCGGCTTCGTCCTGAGCCCCGTCATTACCCAGAGAGACGGCGGCGGGGACAGCAGCTGCTCTGTCAAGGTGTCTATTGAAATCTCAGAATCTCAGCAGCCGGTAACCTTCACCTGTGACGGTAAGTGTGTCTCACATGGAAGCGTCTGTGCACCAGCTCAACAGAGTAACAGAACAGCATCTCACGCTGCCCTTTAGAGGCGTTGGACTTTATTTTCTTCTTTCTAGAATAGACACACAGTTAATGGCAAGAATGGCCCAGTGTTAAGGAATGTATGAACTCAATATACAGACCATCACAGTGAAGTCGGCCAAAAAAGGAAACCTTGTGCCCACTTAGCCTTTCAGAGTGAGCGGCTCAGATTGCAGATATGAGAGCTCTGAATGAGGAAATGACATCCGCAGCTGCCAGACTCTTTACCCCCCCCCCCCCCTCTCGTTTCTTCTTTTCTCTTTTTCTGTCGTGGGAAGTAAACCACGTTCCTTTTCCACACAAATGAAGGTTTGTCCCCTCGCCATGAAGTAACCATGTTGGGACTTTTTTTTTTTTTAGCGCCCCCCTCAGATCTTTGGTTTCCTTCCGTGGGTATTTGGGGAGCTGCTGTTGGCTAACCTCTTGTTATACTCGCACAAAACTACAACCGCCGTGACTGACGTGTCTTTTGGTGCCCGAAGCCGAGCACCATGGAGGCTGTCTGCCGGTCCGCTGGGCCTTTTTGTTCAGCGTGTTATCCCAACTGTGTGACCAAGTTCACCAGTGGCTGTGCGGCTCCCTGAGGATCAGCACTGTGTGTGTGTTCATATACGTTTATTGTTTGTGTATATATATATCTATATCTTGTGTTTTGAATGATGGCCAACCTATATATGTACGCAGAGACGAGCTCTCAGCCCTCTGTAGTGTGTTCGTGTAACGAACTGACCCCTTCATCACTCTGCATTGCTCGGTTCAACAGCAGCATCCTATAGGAAGTACATTTACTACTTTCCTCGTCCTAAATGTACTCTCCTAGCTTCCTGCGTTACCTCGCCTTCCTGCCCCGGGGTCACTTCCTAGATGAGTTTCCTTCTTTCCTAGTACGAGGCCTCGTTCGTTGACTTCTTATGTTGTCGGCAGCGTGTTGACCCACATTGTTGGTGTTTGCATTCCTCCGGTTGGACATTGCTGGAATTTTGCTCTCCGGAAACAAAAGGCCTCAGTTCTGCTCAAAGCTTGGATAGAAAGATGGGGAGCGATAGAGGACAGGGAAGCTGTTCTCCTGCCCTCTTTCTGTTGCATCTCTCCGTTTCACTTTTGCTGTCTCACACTTCCTAGCTCCTGTGCCTCTCCTCCTTTCCCTCGCGTTACAATATTCTCCTCCACCCTTGTTTCCTAGCAGCATCTCCTGAAGTCTCTTGAACGTGTCATCACCTGAGAGACTAAAGAGATTTACTCAAGACATTTGTCACTCCCCTCTCTGTCTTTTCTTTCTTGCATTCTTTCCCTCACACTTCTGTTTTTATTTCTGACTTGTTTCTGCTCTGGAAATGGCTAAATTGTGCAAAGAGATGAGGATGAGACATCTGTCTTTACTGCCAAGTGGCAACCTCCAGTGCTGAGAAATGAAGCCAAGTGCCAAAAACTGCAATTCTTAAGATGGCCATTAAGAGGCTGGCTCCAAAAGGGAGTCTGTCCCCCATCCATTTTCCTCCGCTTATCCGGGGTCGGGTCGCGGTGGCAGCAGGCCAAGCAGGCTGACCCAGACCTCCCTCTCACCGGCAACATGTTGCAGCTCATTCTGGGGGATCCGGAGGCGTTCCCAGGCCAGCTGGGAGATGTAATCTCTCCAGCGTGTTCTGGCTCTTCCCCGGGGTCTCTTCCCAGTTGGACGTGCCTGGAAAGCCTCCAGTGGAAGTCCGTCCCCGTAGACCTTCATGTTAGGATGCCCATCTCCAGAGCAGAAATAAACATGTTTAAGTTAATTTCCCCGCTCATGACAACTTAACGGGGGTTGAAATTTAAGTTATGCATAATTAAGGACCAGATAAAACTACTGAGGGAGGGAGTGAGGGGAAAGTGAATGTTCTAAAGGTGCAGAGAAAAATTCAAATGAGACGGATCAAGAGAATGTGATGAGGGAAGACCATCATGAACTTGAACTTCCCCGTCTGCATTAGTTTTAGCTCAGTGTAGCGACTTATTTAACATTACCACTTCACTCCTTGGACGTGTGTGTCAATTTGACCATCAACATTTTTGGGTGTGCCCACATGTGACCCCCGCCAACACCATTCCCCAGCCATGTGTGAACTGGTGAACAGCGTCATGCAAAGGAGGAATTCTCTCTGCTTTTTAAGTGATGCCTTCAAAAATAAGCCCTGCTGGGAATCCCCTCACCACCTCAGAGCGCTCACAAAACCAGGCGTAGCCCGCCTTGATTGCTTTGTTACAAAACACACATGTATAAGGCTGGCGAGCGCCGCCGCGGCCACACAGGGCCGTGAAGCTGAAGCTACTGGCCTCAGCGGTAAAGAGAGACGCGTCATTCCTCTGAAGGGTGGAGATCTGTTCTTTAGCCCGGGCCGGTCTCCCTCCCTGTGTGGCTATATGATCGTCTGTTTAGTAACCGGAGTGTGAAGTGTCTGCATCCGTCTGCCCGTGTTTGTGTATCGGCGAGGTTAAGAATGTGCTAAAAACCCTCTTTGAAAGTAGCTAAACGGCAGGATAATCTCTCTCCACCCAGTCCTCCCTCAGCCAGACACATCAGATATCCGAGCATACACAAACTAGAGCTGACCCCCAAATCCCCCCCCCCCCTGTTTTCATCTCGCTCCACAACACACAGCTGTAATTCCTTTGATTCGAGAACAGGTTTGATACCTGAACACGGCAGGAAGGTTTGAAATTCTGATAAATGTGAGGTCTGGAGTTCAGTTCCCATGCAGCAACATGGGCGTCAGTGTTGAATAAGTCTCGTAAAGATTGTATGATACCGTTGTAACGACATAATTGGCACTTGACCTCTGATCCCTCTAATTCAAGTGTGTGGGATATGTTGTTTGGGATGCTCCAAATTCCTCCGTTCTTCTACTTGAACCACCACAAAGCCACGTCTTGTTGATGCTCCTTGTATTGTGCTCCCACTTGTTTTTAGGTTCTTCTAATTGAGGTATAATCTTGTCATTTTAAAAGCATTTGACCTCATTCTCATTATGTATTCTCTTTTTTTTGTTTTTGCTCCCGTCTCTGGTTCCCTTTCCCCTCTTGTCTTCTTCACCGTCCGTCTCTCCGTCCTCTCCGTCCTCTCCGCCTCCCTCAGTGAGCTCTCCGGTGGAGTTGTTGATCAGTCAGACTCTCTGCTGGGTCCACGACGACCTGGACCAGGTGGACTTCTCCAGCTACCTGCTCAAAGTCTGTGGCCAGGAGGAGGTGCTGCAGAAGTGAGTATACGCGGACAGAAACGTTGAAAAGGAAAACGTGCATCATCCCCCGAAGCGTTAACGTTTTAGAAATCGGTAGAAAAAAACTGACTTGGCAGTTTTGTTGATTATGCACAGGGTTATGAATTATGTTAAGCCCTCAGCTCTTATCTTTCTACCCCGCTCACCTTGACTTCCACTCAAAGAGACCTCAAGCTGCCCTCCGTCACCGCACCAGGACTTCACAATAACATAATTAATCTGCGGCGACTATCGCGGCTGAACAGATGAACGTCTTGTACGATGAGTGAAGATGTACTGTAACCAGAATGCCCATTAATCATTCTTACCCTATCTTTTTATTCACCTTGGAGACAGTCGGAGGTTCATGTTGCTCGTTTGTTTAAGTGCTACTTTGAGGAAGAGTGTCGTCCCCTGCACGTACACTGAGGGCCGATGTGTGAACTGTAAATCAGGATTATTACGGATATTTTGATGCATTCAACAATGACATCATTGCTTCCCCTGTGATCATAGTGAAGATGGCCTAAAGCTGTGCATCAACTGCCAAACCCCAAATGTAGGTCATGTAGTGAGAGTCCCCGGCCGCACCAGTGGTAACGTGTTCAAACAGTAAAGCCTTTTGTCTGCCAGCTGCTCTCCGACTGTGATCGCAGCTTTCTGATTGGCTGCATTTAAAGCCAACTTTGCACAGGATTGACTACACAAAATATCTAAACTTGAGCAATCTTGGGCCGACGGTTCATCTCCAAAGAATGACATTGCTGACATTATATTGAAAATGTTTTGGCTGTATGGAGATATTCCTTTGACTGATCGTGGTTTGGTAGGTAAGCCCCAAAGCTAATTCAGGACACATGTTATTATTACATCTGCATTATGCCATAAAGAGAACATTTGGTTGTGGTTGGTTGGTGGATGTGTGTTTTTATATATATATATATATATATATATATATATATATATATATATATATATATATATATATATATATATATATATATATATATATATATATATATATATATATATATATATATATATATATATATATATATATATATATATATATATATATATATATAAATAAAGCCAAGTGGCTCTTAACAAGTAGCTTCAACAAAAATAAATAAATAAAACTGAAACAATGTAAATGGTGTGCTCCCCCAAAATATAGATGAAATGGATATATTACATTTATGGGAACATTTCCGTTGTATAAGAGGGATAATCTATCATTTCAATAACTGCTCATTGTTGTCCTCGACATCCAGTGTGGTTTTGTTAACCCTGCGTCTCTGTTGCGCTGTGCCACAGTAAACACAGCTTGGGCAGCCATGAGTACGTCCAGAACTGCAGGAAGTGGGAGAACGAGATCACGTTACAGCTGCTCTCTCACTCCACCATGAGAAGAGACTTGGCCCGCAGCGTAAGTCCCGTCATCCACCTCACATAATGAGCTTCTTGCAAACTTTATAGAAGGATTTTTGCTGAGCTGTGACATCATACATTTCACGTTGTGCCGCTAAGATTCATTTGCAACTTCCGTCCCACTGCCGGAGAGCTACAGCATCGTGATCCTCTTTGATTAAAACGATGAGACGTCGGCTCCTGCTTACCCGTCCTCTCGTACGCTCGGTTGGTAAATCTGGACTTCTTTTGTTCAGGCGGAAGACGACAACTCTCTGGTAGATTTAGAGAAGCACCTGGGCCAAGTGGAGAGGCCGTTCAAGGAGAACGTCACCAGGTATGAGGGTCCGCCGCCTGTTGGGAAAATGTTAAATGTCTCGCTTTAGTTTAGTTTGCTGAATTGTTGCAGGATTAATTAACACCGAGACTTCTGGACGTTGTCTTTGTAGTTGCACTATAATCCGTCCTGTATTCTCTCTGTGTGCTGCCTTTAAATTCCATAAACAGTTTTTTTGTCATTTCTATTATATATATTATCTATATACTAAAACGTTTAAGAAGACCTAATGGCTATCTTGAGTTATTTTCAATTAACTTCAGTAAACTTTCTACATTCTGTCCTGATCTGATTCGCCCTAACAATGAGTCTAAGTTCTGTCGTTTCTCGTCCCTCACTTCTCTCTCTTTGTGTGTCGTCTTGCAGACAAGGCCTGGCTGATTATTTAGAAGGCTATCACAATCAAGTCAACATCTGCCTTCAGAATGAGGTACATGTGTAGGTCTTCAAAGTCAAATATCTCCAGGTCTTAAATCTGGAAAACAAGAAATACTCCATTGTATTACTGCTGCCGTTGTGCTGTCAACTCTTTGCCTGACCCTCAGTGAGTGTTTGTATACAGTTCAGCTAACGACAGCATTCACTTACATATGTAGACCAGTTAGTTATGTATCTGCACCGGGCTGTGTAGAAAGGTCCTGATTTTTATAGTGGGATTGTGTGTCGCTGCCCTGGATATTGAGACTCGTTTAGCATCTACTATCAAACACTTCACACATACATGTAAGTACACTACGACATTCCTGGAAGGCCGGCTTTCTAGAAACTGCACAGCTGGCTTTCAGCCAGTGTGGGTTTCTGTGGAGTAATTGAATACAGACTGAACCGAAGCTAAACTAACGCTCCGCCCCTCAACCCAACTTCAACCCGATAATGGCATCACGATTTATTTGAGCGTGCGCAGTAATTGATGTACTTGCATGCAAACGTGTGTTGTTGTGAGCCTTGTTTGTTCAAAGGTGCACGCACAGTAGGCTGGCTCCGGTTTGAACTAGCGTTTGATGGATTGTTGCCGGTTGTCCTCTCACAGAAACCCTGACGTGTGGTTCTTGTGCTAAACAACGGGGTTTTACTGTTTTTAAAGACGGGCACTTGATGCATTTACAACACGCGTGCTGTACCAACCTGCTCTCTGCCTCTGTGTTCAGAGCACCCAGTACAAGACCGTGGACCGGGTGGTGCAGACTTTGAAGAACCTGTGCTGTGGTCTGGATGAGGTGGAGACCCGAGCCATCACAGAGGCTGTCAAAAGGCTGCGACACCTCGTCAATTTACCCAGGACACGCTCGCCCAAGGTGGGCATGCCTCACACGCTCACACATGGCATTGTTTGGATGTGTGGCTGTCGCTCTAAGACCAACATGTTTTGCTTTGTAGATGGGGTCCACATCGTCCGGTCAATCATCAAATGGTGAGTTCTGTACACAGTCGCACTCTGCTTTCTCTCGTTCCACTCAGCTTTGTTAGTTGCCCATCATGGACAGACTCATTAGGACGTTACTCTGATCTATCAGACGCGTCTATCATAGTCTTAAGTTATTGAAAGCTTATTAAAGCCGTTTATTCCGATACCAGGATACATCTTCTAATAACTGTTTTTGCAGTTCTCAACAACTACCATGCTATCTCTATGACCTCACCCGACTCTCAACAGGTCACACCAGTCCTCTGGAGGAGGGCATGGCCGTACTGACGCAGGCCGTCTACGACCTGGCCAAGCTCTACCTGCGCTCCTTCTGCCCCCCCTCCGCCTCCTTCAGCTCTCCTCCGGTGCCCCATGCTGCGGACGGGGAAGGCGCAGAGGGGAGGAGCAGCAAAGAGGCTTCTGGCACCACAGACCACCTCCAGTTCACTCTGTTCGCATTGCACGGCATCCCGGCCAACTGGGTCAGCAGGTAAAGAGTCTGAGGACGAACCTGCTTCAGTCTGCATGTTTTAGGGGCACGAGAAAACCCTGAAGTGACCGAGATGAACGCCTCAGAGATGAGACTCTCAACGATGTATCGTTGTGTAGTGACGTCCGAGTACATGAAGCATGCAGTGGGATGTATTTTGCTGCAGAACGTTTGATTTTCACACAAATCTTTCCAAGTCTTATGTGAAATTGTATGCGTTAGTAGTTGAAGTACTCTTGCCTGTGCTGCAGGGTAATTAAAAGCCTTTATTCATGCATTTGATCTCGCATAATCACCCACTTCTTCCGTATTATTAGAGCCACCCACATTTCATGTAATTGCGCTTCTGCAAGATAGGGTTGAAGATGAGGGCAGAGGAAGGCAGTGCAGAAGTCTAATTACCTTGTTTGCTGAGTGCGTAGAAGTAGTGCAACAGCAGCTTCAATTTACAGGCAACATGATGGTCAAAAAGCGTGGTTGTGTCTCTGGATTAAGGTTGTATGATAGCGGTTTATTGTTAAGCAGCAAGGACCAATGAGAGTGTTTTTTTTGTGACTACATTACAGCGCCGTCACAGCACACAGTCTTGTTGTCTTCCACTAAACAAACGGCTCCGGTGTTGCTCCCCACGTCTTTCTTTCCATGCCAGTGTCCAGTTTCACCCGACTTTATCTCCTGCAAAGTGTCTGGCCCGCTGAGAACTGAGACTCGTTTTCCGTTCCCCAGCTCTGTCGCGCATCAGTGAGCAGGATCAGTACATTTTTGACACGCCCTTCCACAGTTGCACAGGTTTGTTGGGCCTAGAAACGTGTGAGAAATGACTGTTACTCTTGCTGTCGGGGGGGGAAATGGAGAGTTGAAAGACTTTGAAATTGCACAGGAAGTCTGTGTGAATAGAAAGACGTTTGTCATTTTACCTACTGTCATCACAAAGAATCCTCAGCGATAGATCTGACCAAGTCTGCTCAAAAGTTACGTTTTGATGAAAGATTGATGGCAGTTGAAAATATACAGGAACTCTGCCCGTAAGATGGAGGCAGTTTAAAAACCTGCCACAGTCTCTTCCTTCCATGGTCATTTTCTGGTCGGCCAGCGAGGCCTTCATAGAGAGAGGAACTGCTTAATAACAGGCCTATTTTCTCCAGCACGGCCTCTTCCGGCAGCTATTTTAAGCCAGCACCGAACATTGCTGCAGTGACGGTCATTCCAAAGCCACCTCCAGGAATATTTAGCCCTTCAGAACCCCCCAGGCCAGAGGGACACGGCGAGTACAGTCGTCTCCAGCCCAGACGAGCGGCTCGGCATAGCTGTCGTGTGGTGGTGTGACTGTAAAGCTCCCTTCTTGGCGTTGTCGTGGCTCGCGTGTCATCCATCTGGAGCCTCGCTGCGTGCCGCGGCTTTGCCAGCATATCGAGGCACCGTGGCCAGCGGCGGGGCTGCCAACACAGATGGCACCGAGCGGTGGGTCCAGCCTGTAGGAGTGGAAGTGAGTGGTTTGTGTTTTCACTCTCGTATGTTTCTCTAATAAAAAGACGCTGAGGTTATTGTTGGATGCGTGGTTGAGCAACGACATTAAATGCCGCTGGATGTTTCCGATTTGTTTCATTGCATCACATATGGGAATATAAAACCGCAAATGTGCATGCGACATTCTCCTTAACTGTAATTATTTGTTTGTTTTTTTAAATCATGAAAGCATAAAGAGTTAATACTGATAAGAAACAGCTGTTTTACCGTATAGTCCTAACGCCTCTGCACTGCCATGGCCCACCCACACAGGAGTGTTCACTCCTGTGGCCTGATTACCCCTCCCCTCAGGTCTGTGTGGGTTGAGGCATCGAAACACAAGTGCCATTAATAACATTAATAATGGCTCATTGATGTGGCTTTCTGGGACTTGTCAGTAGAACTGGGGCATCGCTATTGTAATTAGTTCCACCCTGGGCTTTTTCTGACGAGTCCAAATGAGTAAAAAAAGGTTTGTTAGCACACAGAGTTATGTGGTCTCGTGTGGTCCTCGGCATGGCTCCTCCCGACTTGGGGCAGTGGTGGAGAAGAAGACTTGTGACGGGACGTCTGCTGGCTCAAACTCTGGACGAGCTGCAGAAATCTGTGTGTTGAAATTGCCAAAGCAGCGCCGGCCCTTGCCCCTCATTAGCACCGCTGAGGTGTCCATGAGCGAGGCCATTAACCTGCAGGGACCAGCAGATCAGCACCTGGTTGTACTGGGCAGCTTCAGGTGTGACGTTATGCACCTGTGATACTCTGTGGTCTTAAAGCACAGACATGGTCCACCCTCAGTGGTGTTTTTAGGTACTACTATCAGTGTTCTCAGTGGTAGATGGTTCAAGTCCCAAACTGATGGGTTCTAATGTTTTTTTTTGTCAAATCTATGTAAATATCTGACAGAGCCTCTGATCAGCCACATAGTGCTGTCTTAAAGGCACAGTAGCAAAACGTATTGTGTTGTTTTTGTTGCAGTTATGAGAAGTACTTCCTGGTGTGTTCCCTCACCCACAATGGCAAGAACCTGTTTAAACCGGTCCAGTCCAAGAGGGTGGGCACATACAAAAGCTTCTTCTACCACATCAAATGGGATGAACTGTGAGTGATTGCCTTGGCCCCTTTCCTTTATTCTCATTTCCTTTCCTCTCCTCTCCTCTTTGACATTTCCCTAATAACAACAAGCAGTTTGCACTGTCCTTTCCTTTATATTCCTCTCCACTTCCTCTCCTCTCCATGTTGCTCACACTGTCCCCGTCTCTCCCAGGATCAACTTTCCGATAGCAGTAGCTGTTCTCCCGCTGGAGTCCGTACTGAGCCTGACTCTGTTCGGGGTGCTGAACCAGAATGCCAGCGGCTCCCCGGACTCCAACAAACAGAGGAAAGCTCCAGAGCTGCTGGGCAAAGTCTCTCTGCCGCTCTTTGACTTCCGACGGTGAGGAGAGAGGAGCAGCCGCTTGTGGCTGGTCATGGGTTTTTTTTGCATCGAATTTGACTGGATGGCCCACAAAATGAAATATCACTCGGTTGTGAAAGTATGTATTTGACAGAAGCAGTACCTGTGCGCATTGTCAGCAGGATTAAAGTACGTGTTTTATACATTCTCGTCATTTGATGGACCTCCAGTGATACAAAGTGATTGAAAGATCCTCAAAGTTGACATCCATGCCTCAGTATTAGGAATGTTGTGTATTCAATTTGTTTCCCGTTGTTGTTTATCGCTGACTGTGCTTTGCAGGGTGCTTAACAAGGGCAGCAGGTTGTTGTGTCTGTGGACATCCGCCCAGGGAGCTGCTGCCGCCGCTGGCTCCACAGCCGGCCGCAGGAGGGTCACCACAGAGAGAATAGTGTTGCAGGTATGTGATGGTGGAGGAGCACCTGTCACAGTCGCAGCATCAGTGTTCATCTGGGTTTTAGTAATACGAGTCGTCATGATCCATTAATAGCAGCAATTGTACTAGAATTCATTGTCAGAGTCGTGTTGTTAGACTTTGTGATAGAACTTATAGTGATCTTACAATTGTAGTAGTAGACAGATGGTAGTAGACAGATGGTAGTAGTAGTAGTATTTGTGTAGTCGTTTGCCTTTCTATCTCTTTCTGCCTTTTATTGTGACAGCCATGACGGCTACAGTACTACGACTGCACTACGTTCATTTACGTGATCTCTAGAAATGCTGCTCTGTGACTGCTCCATTTGTCAGTAGTACTACAACATCAGAAGTGTACTGTACATCCAATACTTATCGTGCTAGAGGTAGCAGTACTGGTGTGTTCTTAAATGAGTCTTCTTGAATTAAAGTTCTTTCAGAGGAATAAACTGACAGCGTTTTGGGTGTTTGTTGCCGTCAGGTGGACTTCCCCAACTCGGCGCTGGATGTTTTGTACGTGGGACCAAAGGAAGAGCCCAGCCAGGAGCTCAACACGCTGGAGGAACTGGACCCTGATCTGCGACGCAAACTGGAGAAGATCTGCAGCCGTGCTTCCAATTTCGGGTGAGAGAATCTCCCCCGGGTTATTATAACCATAACGGAGGAATTACAATCTGAGAGCAGAACGTTTCAGCCTTTTCTGCTGGTTTCCATCACTTCAGAGTTTGTACGGGAAATTTGATTTGCAGGAGTGATTTAGAATAAAAGCTCATTCCACCGGAGAGGTGGTCTTAATGTTGCTCAGCTTGATGTGCAAAACAGACGTGCTTCTTGTACACAAGAGGCTTACAGCAGCTGCAGGGTAGTGGAGTTACTTCTCAGTTCATTTATTAAAATGTCTAACTGCAAGAGGCAAAAACAACTAAATGTGATCTTCACATTTTCTTTGCAACTTACCACCACGTGCATGCAGGACAAAGTGTGAATGCCGTCTCATAAAACCAGCGTCTTTTAGTTTATATATGGAATACATTCTGCCACCTCAGGTGGATCAAAACCAAAGGTTGTAGTTTATTTATTTGACGTAGTTTATTCTGAGTTAGAGTTGTAGTCCATTGACTGCTGTTGTGTACTCGGAGTACTCTGTGTTGTGAGAGTTTCAGAAACATGCACAGAAACAGTTTTGTTTGGTTGTATTCATCGCGCTCAGCAGACCGCTCTTTGGCCGTCTCTCAGACCGAAATCCACTGGACTTACTAGATTTCTGAAGAGATTTCAAAAGATGCCACTGACTTTGCCAGCCACAGCTCCCCGTAAACGCCTGCATGTTTGCTGCTGCAGTGTGTCGGTTCTCTTCCAGCTGCTCCAGGCGCAGCTCAACGCTCTCTTATGCCCGCCTGCCAGCCAAATCTCCTCCACTCTGCCAACATCCATGAGACTCGGCCGGCTCTTCAGCACAGAGCGCTCTCTCACTGGGCTCTCGCCGCCTGCTGTCTGTCCGGCCCATTCATCTCGCCAGCCTTTGGGACTGCGGTTCGCTGCTCTGTTGTGTGTCGTTTCAGTGTGTGTGGGATATTCCATCAGTCCGCGAGGGAGAAATGTTTGTTTTTATTACTCCAGGGAGGTCGGCGTCCAGGTACAGACGAGATCATAGAGGCAGAATGCTGTCTGACGGAGATATTTAACTTCAAAAAGTGACTTGGTGGTTTCCGTCATACTGAAGGACAGGACACAAAGCCGAGAGATTACAAACGTGTTCAGTGTTTGCTTCCTTGCGTGGCTTTAGTCACGTGACTCTCGGGTCTAATGCTGTGTATGTATTGCTCTCTAACCCTCTGCAGATGTCCTTGTGTTATTCTAGTTAAGTGTTCTTTCTCTGTTGTCTGTTTTAAACATTATTGTTCATCCTGCCAGGTAAACTCCTCATGTGGAGTCATTTGATGTTCTCTGTCGGTTTGTTTTACAGTGTTGAAACCTGAGAAGCCGTTTTTAAACACTGAAAGACAACATATGACACATTTGAGTTGGTTAGATGAGAAAAAGATGAATAACTCAGAATAAAAAACAAACTCATTTGTGGGTGCAGTGTTTTTTCACATCTTTATTTAGTATTTTGTAAACACCATGTCATCATCCGTCTTCCGTCTCCAGGCTGAAGAGGGCCGACCACCAGCTGCTATGGGACCATCGGCTCCACTGTCGGAAGGACCACCCCAGCAGCCTCCCGAAGGTGCTGGCCAGCGTGCCCAGCTGGGACTGGGCCAGCATGGCTCACGTCCACTCCCTGCTGCACCACTGGCCCCCTCTGCCCCCCGTCACTGCGCTGGAGCTGCTCGAATCAAAGTATGCACTGTGCTGACGACGTAAAGTTACGACAAGCATCTAGCTACACAACAGAGTCATTTTAATACTGACGCTTCTCGATGACCGACGTAAATAAAGCACGGTTGGCACATTTATTTTTTTATTATTTATATTTGCTCTTTTTTTTTGTCTGCTTCCTGTTGTGTGTGTAGGTTTGCAGATACAGATGTAAGGAATGTGGCTGTTAGCTGGATTGAGAAGAGCAGTGACGATGAGCTGACTGACTACCTGCCACAGCTAGTTCAGGTGCAGCGCAAATAATCCACGCGCAAATACTACATGCACTTTTAAAATACTCTGACACTCACTCTCACGTGTCGCTCTTCTCTTCCGTCTCTGAACAGGCGTTGAAGTTTGAGTGTCACCTTAAGAACGGCCTCGTCATGCTCCTGCTGTCCAGGGCACAGGGCAACATCAACATTGCCCACTACCTCTACTGGTGAGTCCGCAGCAGCACTGAAGATGCAACTAGTCGTCCGAACTGCTTTCAAACACACTTTGGGAAATGTTGCAAAAGTCTGATTGGAACTGAAGTGAACAAACGGGAAATCGAGATGCACGGAGCACTTGGCATTATTATCACAGCATTATTTATCAAACCCACCTCACCGCGAGTGGCTTGTATGAATGAATATAATGAACATAGGCATACTGGTCACACAGTTTGTTATTGTGCCATAGAAAGGGTCCTTTAAGTTACTCATCAAATTTGCCTGAGAGGGTTTTACAATCTGTACATCATTCATCCTCTTCTGTCGTTGGACCGTCGCATCACAAAAAGAAAAACTCTCCAAAAAAACGAAACCTTTAACCCTCTCACGTCCCAGAGCTCTCTTCATCTAGTGCTGCTACCGGGGGGGGGGGGGGGAAAGATGTCCTCTCGTGTTTTGGTTGCGCAATGGTTGACACGCTTCCTTTGTGCCTTCGTTTTCCCGCGAGATCGTACCTGGTGACCGACAGAATAGCGTCGTGAAAGCGAGGATTACAGGGAACCAATCTAAACACCAACGGTGTCGTTATTCTACAGCCTTTACATCTCGCATTGATAGGTTAAAGCAAACAATGTGTCTGCTGCCACTTCAAAGCTACTGTCCAGGATGATTGTGTCCCCTACATTTCGGCTGTTGTTGTGTGTATGATGGCTGCAGGCTGCTGAAGGACGCTGTGCAGGATCCTGCCTGGGGACGGCGCTACGAGCGGGTGCTGGGCGCCCTGCTGTGTCTGTGTGGAGTCAAGCTGAGGGCCGAGCTGGAGAAGCAGACTCAGCTGGTCACCCTGCTGGGAGCCGTGGCCGAGAGGGTTCGGCAGGCCGGGTCGTCTACGCGACAGGTTAGAGTGTGTGTGAGATCTGACTGTATTATTCTACGTTGTACAATTGAGTTTAAGGCAATTTGATGTTGGGGTAGTAAAAACAAGTTAAAGACGGAGAGGAAACAGGTCGCTATATCTTGTATGTGTGTTGTAACAGTTCTGTGTTCTGTATTTTGTGTGTGTGTTCAGGTGGCGCTGCAGGAGGGCCTTGAACACGTTCAAAACTTTTTCCAGAGGAACAGCTGCCGGCTGCCTCTCAGCCCCAGTCTGGTGGCTAAGGAGCTAAACGTTAAGGTAACACACACACACACACACACACACACACACTGACAGGCTATGAATAATGAAACAAGAACAGCGACATATTCTTCATAGAACTACTGTGCTTCAGACCAGGAAATGAGCTCATGAAGCTACAGTTTCAACTAAATATAAAACACATGCATGCGTATATTCTCAAGACTCTGACGCAGATATTCATCACAGATCACTCTTAAGACAGAGGACGGTCACTACTGGTCGATAAAGGAGCTTCTGATCAGACCTTCCTCTGGTGATTCATCTTGTGTTCCTCAGGCTTTAGAGAGGCATTTATAGATGAATGATAGGTAGTTAAATGTAGACCCGAGTAAGACATGACTTCAATGTATCTATTATGTGGATATGTCATTGGATGGCGACGTTTTTGGACAAGCACAAAGATGACGTACGCTATGCGGCCTCTTGTTAGGAGAAACAAAACCACTGATTTGACATGATTTCAGTGACTCAAAGGCTCAAAGGCAACCATCAAGAAAGACACGATTAGAGGCTGTTGTAAAGCTTCATCTTACAAACAACATAATGTAGTGCAGAAGAATAAAATCGTGTGTGTGTGTGTGTGTGTGTGTGTGTGTGTGTGTGTGTGTGTGTGTGTGTGTGTGTGTGTGTGTGTGTGTGTGTGTGTGTGTGTGTGTGTGTGTGTGTGTGTGTGTGTGTAGGCCTGCTCCTTCTTCAACTCCAACGCAGTTCCTCTCAAGCTGGCCCTGGTCAACGCCGACCCACTGGGAGAAGAGATCAATGTTATGTTCAAGGTACTGGACCCACACACACCGTTTTGAAATGTGTGTGCGTGGACACATTTTGGTATACACACACCTGAGAACTAGTTCTTGTGTCACTTTCACACACCATGCACTAGTTTAAAGGGAGTTGTCATCTGCTACATCAAAACTTGTTTTAACCAACTGTTGTTTACATGCTTTTCGTCTGAACGCTGCGCCCCCTGGTGGCTGAGGAAGTGAAATCCAACCAGTGATAATGAAAGTGTTGGTGTGACTCGTCTCTCTGTTTGTCTGTTGGTGTGTCAGGTCGGAGAGGACCTGAGGCAGGACATGTTGGCCCTTCAGATGATCCGCATCATGGACCGCATCTGGCTGCAAGAGGGGCTGGACCTCCGCATCGTCAACTTCAAATGCATCTCCACTGGCAAGGACAAAGGTAGCACGACCCGGGACCCCGTTATACACCTGTCATTTCAAGGGTCCCGTATCCAGATGAATACGAGTTGATGGTGCCCCGCACCATAAACTCGTGATCATACAGTTAATTCATCACCTCTAAACAGTTTAAACAAAAACGGAACTTTATAACCTTCATAAACGTAGGATTTATTGCAGGACTGTTGGAGCTAAGTGGAGCCTGATAGAGCAGCAGCTGAGTGTGTGCGCGTCTCTGTTGGCTGGATTGTTATCGTCCATGGCGGTACAATTTAAAAAAAGGAGAATTAACGCAGAGCTGACTGATGTGTGCTCGCACTGTGTTTAATACGAGTCGTGATGTCTTTGTCAAGGCATGGTGGAGCTGGTGCCGTCCTCCGACACCCTGAGAAAGATCCAGGTGGAGTACGGCGTCACCGGATCCTTCAAGGACAAGCCGCTGGCCGAGTGGCTCCGCAAGTACAACCCTGCCGAGGACGAGTACGAGAAGGTGAAAACGCTCACATTTACAGTTTTTATGTGAAAATGGCTCAAATAGTTCAACCATCATTTTCCTTTGACACAGTTATTTGCCTCTGTAGGAGTTAAAAAACACACCGTTCATGTGCTGTTGAAGTTTATAGCGGTCGTACAACTTTGTGACCTTTGACGGCTATAAATGTGAAACCTCACTCCACACTCGTGACCTCTGACAATCTCCTGCACACAGTTTGACCCTGAACTTCAGCGGGAATAAACTGGTTTTCACATGCATGCTTGTATGGAGCTCAGATGTTTTTGAGGAAGCTTCACAGTGTTCATATTTGTTCTTCCCTTCTGCCTTTGTGTCGCTCTCTCTTCCCCTTTCAGGCATCAGAGAACTTCATCTACTCGTGCGCGGGATGCTGCGTGGCAACCTACGTACTGGGCATCTGCGATCGCCATAATGACAACATCATGCTGCGCTCCACTGGCCACATGTTCCACATCGACTTCGGCAAGTTCCTGGGCCACGCCCAGATGTTTGGCAGCTTCAAAAGGTGAGAATCAGATGTGCTTCTGAACGCGTGATTGTGTGTGTCAAGACGGTGCAATCAGGGTTGAAAGGTCTTTCCATACGTTATCAGATACTCTGTGCGCCCGTTGTTAGGGAACACAAAATCGTAGGGGACTCTATAAGGGCTCTTAAACCCGGAGCACAGCGCATCGCAACACATTGCTAGTTTCAGATTGCCACAGTTGTCATGTTGCCTACGGTTGGTCTTAAAATGAGGTGTGGTCAGGCGCGTTGTTGGCACATTGCTGTCTTGAGGCAGCAGACAGCAATTGCGCAATTGACCAACCAAAATCCGTTCTATAGTCGATGGCTTAGTATACGCAAACGCCTCTGGCTTTTATGTTAGGATCAAACACTCCTATGATTAATTAAGAGACTAAATAAAACCCCTTCCGCCTCACTTTGCGTGGAGTCAGCAACGCCCTAAATGCACTTTAAACCATCCGCTCTAGATCCTTTAAATAGGGCCTCAGAGCTTTGTGTCCCAGTTGTACTGTTATAATTTGTTGTTGTCATTTGGTTACTTTCTAAGAAATGTCAGGTGTTGGATTCACTGTGTTTCTACTCAATGAATGTGTATCTTCAAGCATGACCTGGTTCAAAGCTCACGCACTGCACTCATTCCCAGCCGGTGGGCTGCCTCACAACTACGCTATTTTTAGCCTCTGAGCATCTCCACTGCAATACTTGGAGGCGTTGTAGTAACTTGCTTCAGGGTGTCCCTGTGCTGCTCTTTATAAGATTCAAACTTAAGATCTTTGATCTTTTTGAGTAACCCTGGTAAGCTGACGACGTCTCTCTCCTTCCTTCCCACCAGGGACCGCGCTCCGTTCGTTCTGACCTCTGACATGGCGTACGTCATCAACGGAGGCGAGCGTCCCACCAGTCGCTTCCAGCTGTTTGTAGACTTGTGTTGCCAGGCCTACAACCTCATCCGCAAGCACTCCGGGCTTTTCCTCAACCTGTTGTCACTGGTGAGACAGAACACGCGCACACACAAACCACATGCACACATCTATGCACGCACATCTATGCACGCACATCTATGCACACACATCTATGCACACACATCTATGCACACACATCTATGCACGCACATCTATGCACGCACATCGATGCACACACATCGATGCACACACATCTATGCACACACATCTATGCACGCACATCTATGCACGCACATCTATGCACACACATCGATGCACACACATCGATGCACACACATCTATGCACACACATCTATGCACACACATCTATGCACGCACATCTATGCACGCACATCGATGCACACACATCTATGCACGCACATCTATGCACGCACATCTATGCACGCACATCTATGCACGCACATCTATGCACACACATCTATGCACGCACATCTATGCACGCACATCTATGCACGCACATCTATGCACGCACATCTATGCACACACATCTATGCACACACATCTATGCACGCACATCGATGCACACACATCGATGCACACACATCGATGCACGCACATCTATGCACGCATATCTATGCACACACATCTATGCACACACATCTATGCACGCATATCTATGCACACACATCTATGCACACACATCTATGCACGCATATCTATGCACACATATCGATGCACACACATCTATGCACGCATAGATACGTAAACATGAACACTTATAATTTACACACACACAGTCATGGCAGAAAGGGATGCAGCGCCGTCTGTCACACTCATGGTTTTTAATTTGGCTGCAATGATTATTTTCATGAGAGACTAATCTATAGATTATTATTTTAATTGTTTGGTCTATAAAGTGTCAGGAAAAAAGCGACAAATATTCTTCACAATTTCCTCGAATCGATGGTGACATCTTCAGATGTCTTGTTTTGTCCAACCAACACTTTCAGATTATATAAAATGGAGAAAAGCAGCAAATCTTCACATTAAAGAAGCTGTAACCAGGGACAACGAGGCATTTGTTCTTTATTCACCTAAATGACTAATACGATGAATCGATGAACAAAATAGCTGCTGATTGATTTTATGTCGATGAAGTAATTAATGATAAGCTGAACGTTGCAGCTCTAGATTCTTGTTCTTACCTCTTGCAGCTGACTTGTTTTCTTACAGCGTTTTTCGACCTTCGGCTTCTTTTTCTTCGTCAGTCTTTACAGTCGTGTTGGTCTCCTCTCTAGAGTGTCCTCATTGTTGAGCGGAACCCTTTTCTTTTGCACCTGCAGGAGCCACAATAATAAGATATGAGAACAAGGAGAATTTTGCCTTCAGGATAAATTAGTGCTTCACTGTTGTCCAATTATAGAATATGCTCTCCTAAGGTAATTATCTTACTGTACAAAATGATGGGTAATAATTGGGTAAATCTCTGTGTTGTAGATGACGTCCTCAGGCCTCCCAGAGCTGACCGGCTCTCAGGATCTAAAGTACGTGTTTGACGCCCTGCAGCCCCACAACACGGATGCTGAGGCAACGATCTTCTTCACCAGGTAAATTATGGCTCGACGATCTGACCACGAAATGCATCGACTTCTATTCTCCCAGCGCTGATTCACTCTAAAAAAAACAATCATAAATTGGCCGGGTGGCCAAGTTTAAAATGTAATTTCTCAAAATCTTGGACAACCTCAAAGTCTCAAGAAAGAGAGGAATCAATCACTCTTCTTTGTTTTTGTTCCTCTCTTCTGAAGTATTCACATTTGCTCAGCTGCTATTTTGGCCGGAGCTGTTATTTTAAGAAGAGTTGAGTTCAAGGACAATTCCCTTATTTTCTTTTTCTTTTTCTTGGCTGCTACGAACTGAAAGTCCAGCAGGTGGCAGTATAAGCATAGGAAGGGAAACAACAACAGCTGCTGGCTCACATTACAGCAACATGAACCCCCGACACATGAGAAACCGTATCATGTGGACCTTGTCCTTTTAAAACCAGTCGGGTTTGTTGGAGGAAAATTGTGCTTTGTGGAGCCTTTGTGACAGCTTTAGCTCGTAGAGAAGACAACCTATTGCTAAATGTTTCACACGACTGGTTTCCTCCATATTGCTTTCTTTTCACCGCCCTCCTCTCCAGGCTGATAGAGTCCAGTCTGGGCAGCGTTGCCACCAAGTTCAACTTCTTCATCCACAACCTCGCCCAGCTACGTTTCTCTGGTTTGCCGGCCAACGACGAGCCCATCCTGTCTTTCTCCCCCAAGACGTACACTCTGAAACAGGAGGGCCGCATCGTCCACGCCTCCATCTTCTCCTTCCAGAAGAGATACAACCCCGACAAGCACTACGTGAGTTCCACTGCGTCGTGTCCATGTTCCATCACACCTCTGGATGTGAACTGTGAAAAGCACTGACACCTGACGTCTCCCTGCCTGTCCTCTCTGTGCAGACGTATGTGGTGAGGCTGCTGAGGGAAGGTCAGAACGAGCCCCAATTTGTCTTCCGCACTTTCGACGAGTTCCAGGAGCTCCACAACAAACTCACCATCCTCTTCCCGCTCTGGAAGCTGCCGAGGTAAGGCGTCACCTCGGTCTCAATTACTGATCTGATGTCCGTAAAGGGGTAGTTCGGCTGTTTTGAAGTAGGGTTGCACGAGGTACTCATTCATAGTACGTGTGTTGCCTACGGAGAAGGTGGGCATGCCCCCAGTTTGGAGAAACGGAGAACCAGCACAGGAGGAAAGCAATACACTGCTGTGGAAGAGGGCAGCAGCAAAATGTATTTTAGATGGCTAAAAAAAGGACCATTTAAAAAAATCAATATCAGTTTAAGTGTACGGTATATTTAGAATATTTTCACCACTTTACCTTTGCTTCAGACGGCCTTTTCTGACGGAGAACTAAAGCTGTTTCATCCATCTGTGCTCTCTTCAAAGCCACAAGACGTTTGTTTTAGTTGCTGGTCTATCGCTGCCTCCATCGATTAGTTTGTTTGCGTTATTGTGTGGCTTCAGTTAGTTTGGATTCACCAAAGTCACGCAATACAAAGAAACTAACCGATTGAGGCAGTGGTACTCTGAGGTACAATCATTGTTTTTTTCAGTGGAGTCCTGTGGCTTTGAAGGGGGCAGAGATGGCTAACGGCTGTCTGACTGCAAGGTAAAGCGGTGAAAACATTCTAAATATAGCGTAAAGTTAAAGGTGGCTAAAATATGTTTTGCTGCTCCTCCTTCTACAGCAGTACATTACTTTACTAATTGTGATGCAGTACTTTATTTTTATTGATACATCAGCATTCAAAACAGTGTAACTACCAAAGATACTTGGCATGTTTTGGATAGAGAGCATCTCACCTTCTGGATTAATATCCCTCTTTGACAAGCCCACTATGGCCCACTTAAGGTTCCCTCTTTATGCCTGACGGCTATGCAGACGCTACCTCACTGCTGGAGCTTTGACGAACATCCGGTGATGTGGAATATTCTCCCCTCTCTCCTTATCTCTAGTTTCACCAACAAGATGGTGCTCGGTCGCACCCACATCAAAGAAGTGGCAGCCAAGAGGAAGCTGGAGCTCAACAACTACGTCCACAACCTGATGAGGAGCTCCACTGAGGTCACCCAGGTACACATGCGCATGCAAGCGCTCAGTAATCGGTGCACTCAGCTCTGACGATGTTGGTAGTGAGTACCAGTCAATGAAGCAATCTCATGATCTCTGCCTCTAGTGTGACCTGGTCTACACCTTCTTTCATCCGATTGCACGGGATGACAAGACGGAAGGTTTAGATGCCACGCCCAAAGCACTAGGTAAATAAAACCCATCCATTGTAACTGAATTTGGCTAGTATGTTGCTCAACATTTTAGTTATTTATTGGGTAACAGACTAAGAGAAAAGGCTGTGTTGTTACCTTGATTTAGAAATGTGTGTGTTCTTGTGGTAACAACGAGTGATGAGTGGTGTCTGACTGTTGCAGAGCCTCCACTGAGTCCCACTTCTGGTCGGGTGGAAGGAGAAGTGAAGCTCTCGATCTCCTACAGGAACAGCAACCTCTTCATCATGGTCATGCACATCAGGGATCTGGTAAACGGCGATGACTGAATACGTAACTTGAGATGCTGCTTTGACAGACGTGCTGTTTCCTTTTGTTTGTCTTTCTGCTGTCATATTATGAATCCATCTCCAGGTTTCTGAAGAAGGAACGGATCCCAATCCATATGTGAAAACCTACCTGCTGCCAGATCCACACAAGACTTCCAAACGCAAGACAAAGATCTCGAGGAAAACCAGGAACCCTACTTTCAATGAGATGGTATGGAAGTATTGAAAGTGGTTCATTCATGGCCAGCGTGAACCCAAATAAGAACTTCATGGTCACTTTCTCCTGCTCTTCCTCCACAGTTGGTGTACAGCGGCTACAGCAAGGAAACCCTGGGCCTGCGGGAGCTTCAACTGAGCGTGCTCAGTGCCGAGTCGCTGCGGGAGAACTACTTTCTGGGCGGCATCACGCTCCGACTCAAAGACTTTGACCTCAGCAAGGAGACGGTCAAGTGGTACAAACTCACGGCCGTCCCCTACTTCTAACCCCGACCCTGCCTCTCTCCCGAAGCCGGGAACGACTCCGCGTGTCCAGACAAAAGCTGCATTCTGATCATATGGGAAAGGCGGCGGATGACGGATTACTTGAAAATACCGGTCACTGCATTTTTCAGTTCGTACAAATACCATTTCAGACCTTCATTTATTGGTTTATTTCAAACTTGGGGGTCTGGAGATGAATTGAGGATTTCTGACATGACATTAGAAGTATAAGCAGCGAGTTATTTTTCATTTAAAATGTAATAAACCAAACAGACAGTTTCTTTCACGTTAACGATGTTGTTATCAATATTCTGAAGACATGGAAGGTTACAGCTGCGCTTGTTGCTGAGGAACATGCATCAATAAGTACATTTGTGTTGAGATCACGAGCAGAATTTCAGAAAGCTATTGTTGCGGCTTCAAAGCAGGCTGAACACCACCAGGTGTTGTGATAAGGACCATGTGGCTTCAGTGGTTATTCCCATATGACGTGAATGCAGACTTAAAAACTCCTCCAGACGCACCCTGACAGAGCGACCGAACAGACCGATTCACAAACTCTCAAAGCGGAGCCTGCTCTCCATTTTTCTCTCTCCCTCTTCAACTAATCAAGATTGTTTCTGTGACAAACAATCTTCACTTATTTTGTCTCTCTCTCTTTTCTCTCTTTTCTCTAAACTATAACGAAGAGCTGTAATGTTTTGTACATTTTGATATTAGAGGACCAAAACGGCTTGCTATGAGAAGAGTATATATAGATTGACACGTTTGTTTTTTAAGGAATAGAAAGGGGGTTCATTTTTACATTTTCCTTGTTTATTTTCTATTTGGACAAATAGGAGGCGTCAGTGTTTCCTGCTCCTCAGCAGACACTTCTGGGTAGAGTAGTCCAACACAACAGATCCCAGGAGATCAACAGTGACCTTGTGATTCCCCGAGAATGTGCCAAAAGTAACGAGAAGGCCGGCAAATCGAACCACTCTCCCACGTCGGGAGCTGAACTGGGTGCCTTTGTTTGTGCTCACAATCCCTTTTTAATGCTCAACTTGGCCTTATTGCTATATATATGTATTTTATTAACAATGTGTCCTTATTATAGAAAAATCTATATTCTCTAAAGCTAAATCAGTAGTTGTGACGGAGCAGGTCTGGTGCCGGACCGGCACCGTAAAGGTTTTTTGTAACAGTGGGCACTAAATGCACACTACCAGGTCTTTCTCTTGTGTTATTACTTGACTATTTTCACACGGCACACTTTTAAGGGGAATTCGTATCATAAGCTTTGGAACACACTCTTGCTGTGTGCTTTGGATGAAGAGATTATGGTTGCCCACTAACGCTGATCATAAATCTGTTTCCTTCAGGTGGTTCAAAACCATAATTCAGACTTTTTCAGAATGCAGTTAATGAGTTAAAGCTGGAGTCTGGACGTGAGGCTGTCTGAGGCAGCAATACCACCCTCGCTCCCAGGGCGCAAGAGTGGTGTAATGACGCCGCGATGAGTTACTGGGTGAAAATGTTAGCAATACACTGCCAGTGAAGTCCAGATCCAGCCAGGTTTTATGATACTGAAGTGAGAAAAGACCCTGAATTTTGAGGAAATGTCAGGCAAACTGAACTCAGATCAGTGCTGAGAAGGCAACTTTAACTTAAACCATCTTCACAAAAAAAGGGAACAAGATTCTGAGCATTGGCTGCTTTCCTCTCCCCTCGCTTACTCTAAATCTAAAGCTGTTATTAATGTTTAATAAAGAATTTGAATTTATCTGAAAAAGGGTTGTTTTTTTTTAAAGAGAAGATTCTACAAGACCATTTTGATCTGAGAGCATCACTCGCACTATGAATATTAGTGACTTGATCCACTCTTTTAGTGACTGTACAGAGAACGCAAGCAGAGTTTGTATTAACATGGCCAGTTATTTATTCCTAATTGGTGACCTGTAACCCGAATGGATCAGTGTGTACTGTAATCCCTCTTTCCTAAAGCAAATTAAATGTTTTTGAAACAAATATGTGACTCATTGTTTCTGTTGTTTAAAATGGGATGGGTGTGGATAAATGGGATGATGCAGTACAGACACCCAGCACCTTACGCTGTGACTCTGTGGGTAATAATATAATTGTATAATTGATTGTAGCTTTAATCAGAATCGGAACTGTTTATTGCCAAGCAAGTTTTCACTTGCAAGGAATTTGTCGCGGTGGAAGGTGCATAACATTCAACAATAAACGATAACATTTAACTACAAAATAACATTTAACTATCAAAAACATTCAGCACAGTGCAGGAAATAGAAACGTATTTGGAATGTACAATAAGATATGGAATATAGGATATGGAATAAAGTGCACACAAAACATAACAGGACCGTAAACCAAGTGAAGTGTATGAATGTTAAAAGTGACGAGTGTGTTTAAGTAGAGAGACAGGGATGTGTAGGGGAGAGACCAGAAGGAAAATATTTTGACACAGGACCCCACAAGAAAGCCCCCAGACCAAACCCAAAGGTCTCTTAAAACACAGTTTAAAATACACAATATTATAAAATGTTGCATACTGAAATTAAAAACTATTATACACAGTAACCTTGCAGCCTGCTTTGCTGAGTCAGTATTCTAGCCTTGTTATCAGCTCTAATAATACAATAATTGTTTTAATTATTGTGTTGCAGTAGAAGCACATTGTACCTGAAATAATGTACAATTAAACAAAAACTGAGGAGGGATATTCAGTGAATATTGGGGACTATTTAGTTGCATCTAAAAAACGATTTACGTTAAAAATGTGTAACAAAATATTTAAATATATTTGCATGACTTTGTAATACTTCGATGCTACAACATGCAATTATCAATTTTCTTCAATTGTGTCTTTTCTTAGTTTCTTTCAGGCTACATTCAGCTCATAACGTTCATCCTGAACGACTCAACGCCGTCAATGACGCTTTTTTTTGGCTGCGTCACTTCCGACGCAGGCGCAAAATACCATTTCCCGTCACGTGTGCGGCCTCTCTTCCTCTACCGCCATCATGGGTCGCATGCACGCTCCCGGGTGAGCTCTCGTTTCACGATTTTAAGTTAAAATATTGTGTCGACAGATTGGTTTTGCTGGCACCAAATCGCATGTAAACATGTTATGGATGTCTGAGGAGCATTTAGAGCGATGTAATCCAGTTTATAAACCAGCAAATAACTCGTATATACGGACCCGCATATCGACATCCATCTCTCAGGCTAGCTAGCTAGCTTACTTAAGCTAACGGCGCTTGCAGCGCACCACGTTTCTGCTGCTTGACTTTGTCTTCCATGTTGGACAGTAATACACAGTACTATATTACACATTCACAGACGAAATGCAGGATTATTTACGCGAAATTGAACAAATTAAACTAAAGCATTACACGTTTAAATTATCAACAGTCTTAACACGAGTAAGTAGCTAGAGCTAACGTTAGCCCGGCCATCAACCTTCACCAGGTTCGCAGATAAGCGAGCTAACGTTACTAGAACCTTTTAAACACGCATTTAATGTTTGCGTCCACGTTTCTCCGTCTCGCTGCCAATGTGTCTTAATTAAACTTGTGTTTCTTTCTTACAGAAAGGGCTTGTCCCAGTCAGCTCTGCCTTACAGGCGCAGTGTTCCCACTGTAAGTAACGTTAACAGAAATCATGTTTATTATGTATCAACGTGTTTCTGGACTGCTTTGATCAGTTGGTTAATCATTTAAACATCACTTGCAGTGGCTGAAGCTCACATCTGATGATGTCAAAGAGCAGATCTTCAAGCTGGCCAAAAAAGGCCTGACCCCCTCTCAGATCGGTAAGTTTGTTTTAGAGAGATTCTAGGTCTAGAAATGTACTAATGTGTTAGTTATTGAATTGCTTGACAGAGTATGTGAACACCAACTGTTCTTGATATGCAGCACGGTGCTTATAACAGTATGTATAGTTGTATTAAAACAGATTTAAATGAGTGAGCCTTAGTTGAGTATGTAGTTATTTTTAGAATTAATATATTTGTACCTTGTATACAACTTGCCTTTACACAGCTGTTCAATTTGCAACAGAATTGTAGCATAATGGTTGTTTTCTTTTAACAAAATCATACATAAAGGCCTTTCCAAAAGTTGTCCATTGCTATTGGCTAATGTAAGCAGTGAAATTGACTAATTCAACAGATGGGAGCATTATTTCACAGATGTTGTAGATCAAATGTCACTAGAGTAGCTTCATTTTAGGTTTGAGAACTCTACTGTTATTAACAAATCAACATGCCTCTGTTATAGGCATGTTCTATATCCAACAGTGGCGGGCCGTGCATTTTATACCTGGGCCTTCACTGCTGTCCTGCAGCTGAAACACAGCTACGGTTATTATGTTTTGTGTAAATATTAAGCTCAACACCTATAGATCCACTAACTGCAGAGCGTGCGTCTGCTCTGACTGCAGCGCGAGGCATCTGTGAGAGTTAGCCGCCTGTGTGTGCTTTGGGGTGGCTCGTGGCAGCACCCGCTGCTCCTTCACGACAGTGCAGAACGTACGTGCTTCAACGTCAAAACACCAGAAGTCTCAGTCACTAGATTTGTCGCTAGTACCTTTTGACAAAAAAAAGTCACTGCGAGGGTTTGGAAAGTTGCCAGATTTAGCGAGAAAGTTGCCAACACTCGCACCGGCTAAATATGTCCCCAGAGCAACATTGGACGTAACAATAGTGCCTATCACGTATAAAACTAAACAAATCGTCATAAAAACAAGTTGTACAAATAATAATATATAAACAAGCATATTAAAGCTACTGCAGATGTAAAAGCAACGCATTTAACTTACCAGAGCTGCTGGTCACTATTTAAAGACAAAGTGCATCCTCCTTTCTTTGTTAACAAAGTTTAATCCCACGGTTGTCTCGATTCCTGGACACCAGTGAAGACAGCCGAGCCTCCCCAGTTGTATTTCTTGAATACGTTTTAATGCGTTTGAGGGCCGAAAATGTCCGCTCGTCTGGCTAGCAGGCTCCGGCACGTCAAAGAATACTCCCAACATGTCAAACTAAAGATCTGATTGGTTGAAGACCGTGACAATCAACAATATCGTCCACATTCACTTAAACTGCAAAGAGACACAGAGGTGAAATCTGATTGGATAAAAGCTCTACTTAAAACAAGCTGCACCGGCAGCAGAGCAACTGATGAAGACAGTAGCCGTGCAATGAGAAAATAAGATAATGGGGAAAATATTTTTATAAATTATAATACATGTAGTGTATTTAAGAAAAATGATTAAACGGCTTTAACTTTGTGATTATGTTTAGGCCAGCAGAGAAGGCCTTGCAGGACCAGATGGCCCACCACTGATATCCAAATAGGGCTAATATTTGAGTGATTAACAAATATATAATTAATAGTATAACTGTCCACATTTAGTGTCAGTCAAAGAATGGGTATTTAGGGTGTAACATCTTTCCCCATCAATACCTACTTTAGTGGACTCGTTAAGGTTAAAAGATGCACAACTCATTGTCCTGCTCTTCTCTTTGTTGAGAGTAGTGATATTTCTGTTGTGCTAGAAAACATTTGGAGGTAAATTAACAGAGTGGCTACTTGGTGCCACATCTGCCAGTCCCCTTCACACAATTACACTAAACATATTTTAGGTGTTATTTCCTGCAAATGTACATTTTATGAATTGGGCTTTCTGGACTAAGATTTTTTTGGAGTCATTATAACCAAATGTATGGATTGTTTGATCACATTTCTTACCTAATTTCTGTTTTAATGAAGCTTTAATGTTCGCAAATCTAGTTTACCAGCATCCATGAGAAATCCCCTTTGCTTTAGAAACATTCTCACACATCAGTTGGGTCGGTTTAGATGAAGTAAATAAACTCAGTTTGTCTATTGACTGTGACAGATGAATAAAGCGACCGGTTTGTGAGCAACATGCACTGTCCAAGTTTTAAGCCTGTTTATCACCTTGTCCAGGTGTGATTCTGAGGGACTCCCATGGTGTGGCCCAAGTACGTTTCGTCACTGGCAACAAGATCCTGAGGATCCTTAAGACCAAGGGTCTGGCCCCGGACCTGCCCGAGGATCTCTACCACCTCATCAAGAAGGCTGTGGCAATCAGGAAGCATCTGGAGAGAAACAGAAAGGTAAAACAAGGCCCCAAAACCTACCCACACCAAAATAATGAGACCAATGACGGTCATTCTCAGCACGTTTTTAAGAGTGGCAGCTGGTGTAGTGTGCTTCTGTTTCCTGAAGGCCTGGAAAGTCTGCTTTCTATGTCTCTATATAACACCCATATGCTGAGTGAGTGGGTTACAAAACATTAACTTGTCATTTTGAAATGCCACCAAATGTTTGGCTCACATAAAACATAGAGAAGCAAGGTGTTTTGGGAGGTATTAGGATTGAGTAGACTATTACAATTTGTTTCATCAGGAATGCGTGTCTTGAATTTAAGATTTGTTTCATGAATTTTGGCTTTTTTTATGACATTATGTAAACAAATTAAAATGATCAGAGAATAAGATGTAAAGGAAACCAAAGCTGTACTATAGGTAAATGCAGTTACTGGTGTTTTCATGGCTGGATGCACATATTCGGTAATACAACATGTGTTACACCTCAAACCCATAACATGTTTTTACTATACTTGCAGGACAGGGATGCCAAGTTCCGCCTGATTCTCACTGAGAGCAGGATCCACAGGCTGGCCCGCTACTACAAGACCAAGAGAGTACTGGCCCCCAACTGGAAGTAGTACGTATTGGTTCTGCTTTGGGAGGCTTTCCGTGTTTTTATTTTTCACTTCCATTTTGTTAACAATTAAAAATGGCTACAAAGTTAACCTCAATGATGTCATAGACTTGCTACTAACATAGGCTATTTGCATTAAAAGATGCACAAATCATTGTCCTGCTCTTCTCTTTGTTGAGAGTAGTGATATTTCTGTTGTGCTAGAAAACATTTGGAGGTAAATTAACAGAGTGGCTACTTGGTGCCACATCTGCCAGTCCCCTTCACACAATTACACTAAACATATTTTAGGTGTTATTTCCTGCAAATGTACATTTTATGAATTGGGGCAACTCCCTTTCTGGAGTATTTATTTATCGTAACGGCAGCAACAAAACACTTGATATTGACTATTTTTCCTCGGTGTGAACTAGTCCTACGTTGTTTATCTAAAGGAGTGCTCCCTCTAACGCTGTGTTTTCTTTGTCTACAGCGAGTCCTCTACAGCGTCTGCTCTGGTGGCATAATTGCAACACTTTTTGGATTAATAAAAAGATTTAAATTGGAAATGTTTCTGTTGTCTTTCTTTAAATTGTCATGTATTCAGATCTTGTTTTTTTAAAGATTAAAATATATGTAAATATATTAGATGGTGTTGTGATAAAGCAGACGTTTTCTGTATATGAGAATGTAAATTAAGTGATAATTGACTGAAATTGAAACTGCACCTTTTTGAAGTACGATTTGCTTTTGAGTCTCAAAAAAACTCCCGACCTTTTCACTTTCAGCACTTCATTTACATTAAATGAACAGTAGAGGCTATTTACAGGGATTTCCTGCTGGTGGTGGAAGTTACTGGTAGTTTCCATGCGTCACACGTTCGCTTACGTTACGTAACCCGAAGGAGTAGTTTATTACGTGAGGGGCGGTGCTTTTCGGTGAGCGACAGCGACGTGCTCCAATCACAGCCCTTCGCGCTACGTCACTCTTTACGTTAAAAGGGACTGGTCTTGTAATCTCGAGACATTACACTCTACTACTACAACAACGCAGACAACCACACAGACTGAGAAACATGGAGAAAATACACCGGAGTGTTTGACGAAGGAGATCCGAAAATGGCGCACACTTGCCGGACAATGAAGCGACAGCACATCGACGCATATCGGTCACCGACTAATACGCGAAATCTGTTGGTTTTCGACGAGGAATACCAGAATACGTGAGGATTCTTTTTTATTGTTGGTCCAAAAAGAAGTAAAGATGGCTACGCTTGTTGGTTCCGAGAGGGGTTCTGAACGAACCGCGATGGAGAGGTTCGGTAGCGGAGGGATGGCGCTCCTGCCGTGGACTAAACAGATGCTCACCGTGCTGTGGGAACAGCTTCGACTGCTGGTTCAGGTCATATACTACACCTTCGTGTCCGGTAAGAACAACACATGAGTGAGAGTAAAAACTTTGTTAGTCATCCCAACCCCCCTCGTAACCTCTGTGACTTCATGGTTTACTGGAAAGTCCGGAGAATTTCCTACAATACTTAATTATTACAAAATCCTATAACTCTACACCGTTAATTCACAATACAACTCAATCACATTGACCCGTATGGAGTCCAATTAGGAGTTTGTTTTCAGAAACATCTAGTTGGGGGTATAGGTATGACGTGGGGGGGGGGGGGTATAGGTATGTTATGATGTGGGGGGGGGGTATAGGTATGTATGACTTCTACCTACAGTTATATATTCATACCCAGCCCTACCCAGGTATTATTTTATACCAGGAAACAAAGAAGCACCAGTATTTTGTTAGATGGGAGATCATAATTCAACTGAAATTCTATTTTGAATTTCGATCCACTCTTAACGTTTTTTTTTCTCCCGCCTGTCCAGTTTTCCAGATGTTCCGGTTTGAGGTCCACGTGAGAATCACAGACGAGACGGGTCAACACATGCAGCACATGACCACGGCGGCGAGCCCGACCGATGCCTTCCTGTTCTCCTCGTTGTTCGACGGCGACGGCGGCGGTTCGAACCCCCTGTCTAACTTCTGCGCCGACGTGGGCGACTCCGCCGCAGAGGCCCTGCTGTCCACGCTGCGCGCCGAAGACCTGTGCCGCGGATTAGTGGACGATTTCGTGTCCGGCAAAGACGACGGCCTCTTTCTGGGACACCAGTCCAGCTGGAAAATGGGTTTCCCCGGCGACTGGAACATCTTCGTGTCGAGCGGCGACAGCTCCGGTTCAAGCGACGGCTGCCATAAGACCAGTGAGAAAGGCTTCAAGCAGGAAACTTCAGAAGAGGAGAGAACTTTCCTCTGGAGCAGCGAAGAAGACCAGAACGTAGTCGAATTTGACAGTGAGGAAAGTAAGGCTCTCTGGGAGTCCCTGTCGAAATCCAGTGATCCTTACAACCCCTTCTTTTTCTCTGCCTGCATTTCAACGAACACTAATATGGGAAGAAGTAAAGGCAAAGCGACGGAGAGCGACGCTGACGTTGTGTCTGTGAGGAAGGCCGGCGAGGAGATGTTGGGGCCCCATGGCCTGAATGTCTGGGTCAGCCGCTCTGACAGCGAGAGCAGCTGGAGCAGCTGGGCCAGTTCGGAGGGGTCGAGTCCCGACATGGACGAGGAGAGCGAGAGGCTCCTGGAGTTCTTCAGCAGCCCCGACGACCCCTACAACCCCATGTGCTTCACCGCCTGCACCTTCGGCAGCGCGTCACCTCAAACCACGACCACGGCCTCCAAACAACCGGCCTCGCTTCCTGCACCTCCCTCCAGGTCGGACACGAAGGAGAAGGAGAGCAGCGTCCCTCCTTCGTCCGAGGACGATGAAGAAGAGCGGCATCTGTGGAAATCTCTCGGCCAAAAGGACGACCCGTACCACCCTCTCAACTTCCAGGCCTGCCTGCAGAGCTCCTCGGCAATGCCGCCGCCGTCTGAGGAGGATCCGGAAGACCTCGATGTCCACCACACACAAGCTCCACCCACGAAGGGAAAGAAATGTGAAAAAGAGTCCAAAAAATCACCCAGAGCCACCAAGCCCTCGCTAACGCCGAGGAAGCTAAAGCATCACTCCCACCCAGACAAAACCCTGGTGCCCTGGAAGAGAACGGGACAAACACAGCAGTCGCTGCCAGAGGAGTCGAGGGAAAGCAAGACCAGCAGCGCCCAGAAAAAGGTCATTACCTAATAATATCACGTGGTTAATGTAGCAGACGGGATTAGATGGAGCTTTAAAGGAAACCCCGCTGGGATTTGATGTGAAAAATAGTCTCCTCTGTAAATACTGCACAGCAAATCAAGACAAAAGATTCAATAAGTATATCTATTCCACTTCGTACCGAGGTAGACGATATCAAGGGAAAAACTACAGCTTTGCCTTCAGGTAGATGACAGTTTCACTGGAGTAGATACTGAGGAGCACGTGATCCCTCAGTGTATGTTTGTACATTCATATCAAAGGAGTGTCCTGTGGTTGGATGCCGTGCGAGTCACATACCGCAGTGTGTTCAGCTGAGCTGTTGTTTGTCGTCGGTTAGCAACGCCGCCGGTCGCCATGACTAAGCCGTGTGTCACGTGACTCCGGTGAGTCAGCAGAGAGTTCGGCATTGGGATAAATGTGAAGTTGCCGCAGTGTTGCAAACAATTTGTCAAGAAATAGTCTGTGTGTCATCAGACTCGGGGGGCAGGAAAACAGGCCACGGCCACATTGAGTCAGTGAGGGTGTTTACACACAGAGCTTAGCTCTGAGTGGTAATAACATCGATCTGAAGTTGAGATACCCTTTTACTTACATCAGTTGCCGGTTATGAACTCGCCAAAAGCACAAATAGACATGAGTATCATTTTAACAATATACCTAATTTCTGTCTTCGTCTCTTCTGGATTTCAGGTGCGATTTTCTCCTCAAGTCCACGTCCACGTCATGCGGACCTGGCCGTTCGCTCGCCAGGCGTCTCGTAAAGGACACTGGGAAGAAATGGCGCGAGACCGGGACCGCTTCCGGAGGCGGGTCCGGGAGACGGAGCAGGCCATCGGCCACTGCTTGGCCCCGCCCCACAGGGAGAGGGTGAGGGCCTATCTGGACGGTGCCTTGAAATAAACAAAAAAAGTCCCAAACGCTGAATGTTTCCTTTCCTTTTCGGATGAGAACTCGTGATTGGTTGCAATGCAACAGTGATTTTGATTTAGGCCAATTAGGAATTTGATGTTAGGCCAAGTTTTTAATGTTCGGTGTCGAGTTGAACAACCTTGTACCTCGGAAGGTTTTCTACATTTTGTGACTGTTGCACTGACTGACACTTTCTCATAGTAACCTCAGCATTAACGTGTGGGATGTTGTTTTTGTACGCCTTATATACTGACCTAGTAATGTAACTTATTTATGCCCTATGGAGCTTGTTGTTTATTTTTTACCGTTGGTTTTGACTGTTTGTGTTTTTACGTGTGTGAACAAACCTCAGTGGTGAATCTAGAAGTAGAAGATGTCGTAGGAACGCAGAGCTTCACAGTACAAAGTGTTTTGTTCAAGCATGACCTGTTGATATGAAGTTCTGCTTCCATTCTTGTTCAAACATTTTAGTTTTTGGTATTTTTATGTTTTGTCTCGTGTTTTGTTATTTGATGGAACATATTAGCAGTGTGGAGATGGATATCTTTATTATTATATTGACTGGAAAGATTCAAACACTTTGTCCGATGTGACTCACTCAGCTTCTCGTGGTGACATCGTGCAGACAGAAAATATGTCAGAAAATAGCTAATTTGTCATTCGGTGTTTTGCCAAATCAATAAAGATTTGTTACACTGTATCACTGAGGGGGAGGTGTGCCTTTTATTCTACTTCACATGAGACGGAATGTTAACGCAGACCAAAGTCACTTCCTGTTTCTGAGTCGTGCTTGTGAATGTACTTTGAATTACTGGTCCGTCTGGTGCCTCCTGGCTTGAGCCTAATGGGGAAGTGGAGACGGTACACACCGTCCCCGAACGATGTAAACACACACACACACACACACACACACACACACACACACACACAGGGTCAAATCTCTGTGTGCAGTAGTGCACGTATCAGCTGTGAGAGCCTTTTGTAAGGACACTCTTAGGAAGGTGAGATAAAATCAATTCACAATCATATCTTCAGTTGTTGCAAAAACATCGTATGTGTATCGTTGATACTTTTGAAGTCCTGCACACAACAGTCAACAACCACATTCTGCTGAAGCAGCAGAAACGTCCTGAAAAGCCGGACGCGTCCCGAAAACAAAGTCGGTGAGTTGAACTTTCAACCTAAAAACAAAGCAGTTTGACCTCTCGCCCAGTTTGACCTCTCGCCCAGTGTGTTGCTGACTGCATAACCTGCTTTCCTTTGCTGGAGCTTTGTACACATTGTGCTGAACCTTCAACGTAAACGACGAAATGGTGATTTGCAAATGTAATGACGTTACATTGAAACGATGCCAAACCTTTAAATGTTTGGGACGTATATACAAAGTCACGGACCAAACATCTGCCGCTCTCAAATTTAATTTGATTTAATTCAATACTTTTAAACTACGTCCCCATTTGAAATATTATATAATGTTTTGTGCATATTTGTAAATGGGATAAGTTCAAACAGCCAGAAATTGCAAAATCATATTTTTTATTTATTTCGATTTTTCTTGGCCTTAACCCCAATTTAAAAGATTACGCTGCAAATGTAAATGTAAATTAATATAATGATCAGAACAGAAAGAAATATTGGTTTCCGTACCAAGAGTTTAAGACACAGATGATTACACTGAATTTAGTTGACATCGACTGTTTAAACTAGGATGTGCATACAGTGCAATTTATAAGATCTTATTCTTTAAAACCTGGCTAATTTAAGTTTAAAGGCTCAGCAGCCTGTCGGTACCTGCTTCATGCTGACGTGTAGTCATTGATGTTCAAACAGGTATAAACATCTTTAATCTGCAACTAAACAAACACGTTTTCTTCTGGGTTTTACATTAATTTATGCTGCCTCGTTAGTTTTCCTCCCTGTTATGTTTTTCTCAAATATTTAAGACCCAGTTAAAAGTCTGCTGTATGTAGAAATTATTAAAATACACATTGGTTTTTAAAACACAACCCTGCCTCATGTTTAAGGCTCCTTCAAAGCTTCCTCCTCATGTACCTTGTGTCTCTCTCCCTCTCCCTCTCTCTCTCTCTCTCTCTCTCTCTCTCTCTCTCCCCCCTCCAGACACGCACACACTCAGGAGCTTATAATTTCCCAGAGGGCCGTGAGTCTCCGTGCAGACTAACTGCTGTAAGGCTGTCGTAAGACAAGGGTTAAAAACACCAAGTATGATGAAATGACTTTCCAGAGGGCTGAAATCAATTAGCAGCTCTCCGACACTCCCCCCCCCCCCCCCCCCCCCCCCACACACACACACACACAGAGTATGGTGCAAAGGTGAGCAATTGCTGACACTGTCGCCGTGTCAACCCAGCGGTGGGTCTTTTCCTCCTCCCTCCCTCATGTTGTGCATGTAATTGATCTCCTGCTGTTCCTGCACACAGAAAACATGAAGGTTCGTTTGAGAGGATGTTGGTTCAAAATTGAACCAAAAAAACTGGTAATAACGAGTTTAGTTCACTGTTTTAATATGAATTACCTAAAACACCTTTTAGACATTCCACAGCATCATCGGGGGGGGGGGGGGGGGGGGGGGGTCTCTGTGGAACCACTCCAGCATGTTGCTTTACAAAAGCTTTCCGTGGTCTTTCAGTTTTTCACAGCGCCACGAGAGATGTGGAGCCAGAGAACCATTTTCAGTGAACTGTAATCATTAAACTAAAAGTCTGAATCGTATTTAACTACACTGAGAATTGCTGCAACATCCAGACATTTAACCAACCAATCGGTTTCTTCTTTCACACGTTCTAAAACTCTTTTAGGTAAATGTGTGATTTGTTATAGCCTTTAGCCTTTTGCCTTTTCCAGGTCTAATAAGTGAGCATTAAATTCGTGGTGTTTGGTATCACACCCTCCTATTTGTTGCTGATGTTTGTGGAGCTTTTTTCTTTTGCATCTTTCGTCGTGTACCGCCATCATAACATGCCTTCCATGATGCAACCTCCAGGAATCATTCCTGTCAAGCGTCTACATGTTCCAGATGCTTTGTCTTTGTTTCTGTGTTGTTTTTTAAAGCTGACCTGATGACATTAGCTGGAAGCTGCGACGTGAAAAAACAAACTCTAACATCAGTTTTTCTTTGCTGTGTGAGGACAAAGGGATGGCTGCTCTTTATTAGAATCCTGCTCAATGTCCATTTATCCTCCATTATCTTCTCCCTTCTCCTTCCTTTTGTTTCTTCGAACCCACTCCTCTCTCTGTGTCTTTGTCTCCGTCTCTCTCCTCCTCATCCTCTCACAGTATCATTAGCTCTGTGGCCTAGGCGACCCCGTCTCCAGGCAACCGGCGGGAGTGGCGAGGCGTCGAAAGCATTGCAGGTGATTGCAGCAGCGGCAGAATCAGCAGCAGCAGCAGCAGCAGAGGCAGTGGGTTTCCACACACACACACACACACACACACACACACACACACACACACACACACGTGGTTGCCCCTCTCACTCGCCTGCCAGAGAGGGGTATCTCCTGGGTCACAATTAGCTGATGATGCAATCTACCAGCAGCTATTGTGTCTGACACCAACGCACACAGACGGACTGCATGAACTGCAGAAGGCAACAAAGCCCAAATTCCTGTTTATACAGTACACTTAATGCGCAAAATACCAAAACCCACACCCCCGCCTGCCTTTAATGGTGTCGCTCTGTTCATTTATGATTCTCCTCGTGACCTTTTCTCCATTTAGGATCCACAGGGATTGATGCTTTCACTTAGATTCGCCTGGTCCGGCCTCAGTGATTAACAAGTGGACTTCAGGGTCCCCTGTGAGGCCTTCAAGGGGCTCCAGAAGCCCTCTGCAAATAAGGGAATGATTCACTTTAGGAGAGTGAATGCAAACAACAATTGAAAGGATATCATATCAACACCCCAAATATGCAACTCATACCAGTCATGATGAAACAGACAGTATGAATAGTGTGTGACCAACACGAAGCAGTAAACATTGATTCATCCCAACATGTGGTCATGAGGACGAGCATGTCTGACCAACACATTTGCGTGTCTCAGTGTACTTGTGTCGGCGGGTGAATTTGAATAGGTGCAGTGTTTGACTGGAGCACGTCTCCTCTCCGGTACGTGAGGCACCACACACACAACAGTGACTCGTGAAGAGGCCACAGGAAGGGCCTCTTATGAGATTAGATTAGATTCAAGAGAATTATTGCATCACGTGAAATGTGTCACTGACTACAATCGAAACAGTTAACATGTCAGAGAATAACTGCTATAGCATGTCCTTGAAACCCTGTAAATCCAAAATAAAAGCAGCGTCAGTGTCAATATTCAGATCTTGCACGTGAGTAAAAGTATCATCACTACAGTTGGAAATACTCGGTTACAAGAAAAAGTTCTGCATTTAAAATCCTACTTACCGTAAGTAAAAGTTTTAGCATTAAAATATGTTCCGAAAATAAAATAAAAGCCTATTTAAGGTTCATATATATATGATATTTTTGGAGAATCATTATTGATGCATTCATGTGTACATCACTTCCATGTTTGCAGTTGGTCGAGGTGGAGCACCTTTGAATTACGTCATATACTGCCGGGTGACCTTTCCCGCAGATCAATAAAGTCTTACCCTTTAATAATTCATCGTGATTCATTTGTTGATTATATTTTGTATTATCGATCTTAACATGCAAAGTAATAACTAAATCACTTCAATGTGGTGGTGTGTGATCAAAAGCGGAAATGGGTTTTGTGCGTTATTGAACTGTTCTCCCGTCACACAGTGATAAAGCAGGAGATTAAAACACTGAGAGATCGTTTTACTACCTTTGCTCAGACGGCAGTGACTGATGAACACGTGGCTGGTGTTGGTGAGGTTACCATGGCAGCAAAATACCCTCATTTACTGTATCAGCGTGTGAACTGTTTGGAGCTTCCTTCCACACCCAGAGGACCATATTTGGACATCATGTATCTCAGGCAAGTAAAATAAAAGCATGACACTGAACTGTGCAGCTCTGCTGCCCCCATGTGGCCAAAACCGACAACATCAAGGTGTTTAGTGGTTTGCTGTTCATCTGTATTTGTGATGGTGGGAACAGGAGGAGCAGCTCCAGTGAAAGCTTCTCCTCCTCCTGATGCGTCTTCCTCCATCTGTCAGAGCAACAGAGCAGAAGTAGACAGCTGCTTGTTCAACAAGTGGAAACAGGGTTACACGGACAAAAAGATAAAAATACAAAAGATATTAAATCAAAATGATTTGTATTATTTTATTATTTCTGCAACAGCCACAGACCTCCTGGTGACCAAGATGCATTTGGAGGAATGAGGCGATGGAGCTGATTTGACGCTAACGTTCAATAAGCTTCAAACCTCTCTGTGTATGCCACGGTTATTGTGCTGAAAAAGAGGAAAACAACATATTTAAATAAGGTCCTACTAAATAGATTGAAACAGAACAACGACGACACTGTAATCCAATCCACTCAGCTGCTTCTGGGGGGATTCATCTCTTTTTTATTTTTTATTTCATTTTATTTTATTTTATAAATGTTTTATTGAAAGACACGAGACAATATTAAGACAATACATAGACATAACAACAAGAGGATGACAAGAACAGTGGGATAAAAGCCAGCAAATATCATATAGTCTGTGTGTGTGTGTGTGTGTGTGTGTGTGTGTGTGTGTGTGTGTGTGTTGTGTGTGTGTGTGTGTGTGTGTGTGTGTGTGTGTGTGTGTGTGTGTGTGTGTGTGTGTGTGTGAGAATGTCCTTGAGCCTTTTGAGGAGGTGGAGGGAAAAAATATATATATAATAATAATAATTTAAAAAAATTCTGTGATCCGGCTGATGGACCATCTTCTGTCTTCTTGAGGAGCTGAGCTTCTGTTTGCAAAGCTCTACATTGAAGTTTCTGAACTTGCCGGGAAATGTGGACGAGGAGGCATCAAACCTGCTGTCCTTGTTGCTTCACAGAAACACAGAGCGGTGCATGCAGAGTTTATGTCGTGGGCTTGTGAAAGTATTTCATCAGACTAGAATGAGAGGTTTCCCAGCCCAGAGAGGAATGTGCGATCATCCTCTAAATTTAGTTTCCTTGTGACATCGCTGCAATGTTGAGATCGTGTGTCAGTCAGTGAGCGTCAACACAATTCCTTCAGGATGACGTGCAGCCCTCAGATCATCACTGGGACTGGAACAAAGTACTTTTACTCAAGTACTCCAAGTACTATTTAGGTAGATTTAATGCTACTTTATACTCCACTACACCTGAGAGAGACATGTTGTACTTTTGACTTCATTTATTTATCAGCTGTAGTTACTAATGAACTTTGCAAATTAGAATTGACATGAAACCTTCTTCCTTTTATACTTTTGGTCAATTTTGAGTATAATACTTCTTTGCTTTTACTTGTAATAGAGTATTTTAAATCATGGTACTGGTAGTTTTACTGCAGTATAAAGACCTGAGTACTTCCTGCACCACTGGCCACGCTGATGTTTTCCATCAAACAGCTTCATATCCATCGTATCCATGAAAGTGTTGAAGCTCAAAGGCCAGCAGACACCGGTTCAGTCCTCAGGCTTCGCTCTGTGAACTCGTTATGTTCAACAGCGCCAGCTGTGATGAAGCGCCTTCTGTGCACCATCATCCAGACTCAGTGTGGTGAATAATACATGTGAAAGGAACGCTCACGAGGAACCGCTAGCCCACATCTAGTCATTTTAAACACGGAGACCCTTGTTGCACCTTATTAAAAGCTCTCTCTGAATAATTGTTCTCCGTATTTCATCTTTCCAAATCTTTGCAGTCCGTTTCACAGGAAGGAAATCCACCACATGCTTCACTCTGAGAGCAATCTGGTGCAGCGGGTTGAGTTGTGCTTTGCCAAGACTGGAAGATATTGACTGTGTGGCTCAACGCAGCACAAAGGAACTCAGTGGCATTTGATTAACGCTCAATAACTCCGATAATTCACTGACCTGGTGGTGAACGTGTTTCTCTTTTCTGTCCACACGCTGATGCACTTTGTCAGAAGCAGTTCTCGGATAAACTGTTTGAAATGTGATCCATGAATCATCATCAGGAGCTGTGTGATTTGTGTTGAGTAGGCAACAGCTAACATCTCAGCACCTCTGCTCATCACATCACAACTGTCTGTACGGATCAATACGACGACAGACAAATAGGTTCAATCCCACAGACAGCTCAGAGAACTGACGTGAAACATGTGGACTTTACTGTCCACTGCAGTCCATCTTTGTCAGACACTCAGATGGAATAAAATCAGTGTACCATCAGTCCTGTATGCTTTTGTTTCACAGCCGGCGGGAGATGAATTGACTTCTGGTGTCCACCGGAGGGAGACAGAGTAACATAGAAAACGTCTCAGATGGTTTGTAGTCTTCTGTGGAAGCTCCTGAAGAGGCTCAACTCGAGGATCTCTCACTTATAAGACGAACAAACAAAAGTTAAGAGACTTAATATAACAATTTGAAAAGCATTGTTTCAGTTCACTGAGGCAGCTGCATACAGAAAACTCCACGTGTATTATTGTGACAATGAAACTGATATTTGTGACAGAACATTCTAAACTCAAGGCTTTTTCTGGACCATATTTGACCATATCCCACTGCCTTCTTCAGTGACAGGAACTTGCTGAGGTCTCACTGATTTACAGGCGGACATCTTTTTTGTGACTTGATAATAAAATCACAGGAAGAACCAGAGAAAGCAGGCGGACCTTGAACCAAGAATGAACGCTCAACTCTGACGTTTGCCTCTGTCCTCTCATTGTCTTTAAATGTGTTTATCACAAGACTATTATGCTGACTGTCACCTTTATATTTAGACCTAGTATTCAATGTGTATTTCATGCACAGTTCAAGCAACAGTTACCACATCACAGGTGCTGAAAGTGAGTCGATCAATATGTAAAACTCGCTAGAATTAAAGTCTTTACCAGCGCAGCAATGCTTCTGTCTCTGATCGATGTTGAGAATCTGAAACCCACCCGTCTCCTTCACGTGATACATTTGTTTTTTGGTGACGCTCCATCCGGCCTGCAGGCTGCTCACAGAAGTCACAAGCTGTGCATCATCA